>LBNU01006269.1:65310-96262 GCA_014162995.1 Artemisia annua | reverse complement strand
TTGTTGTTGTTGTTGTTGTTTGCATCATCGTCCGACATCTTAAAAGTGTTTATAATCTTCACTTTCTAATGTGTATATGGGAATTGTTGTGGTATTCTCCTAATATGGAATATATAATTTCCGGGAAATCTAAATATATGGGATCAATAATAGTTCTCGGGATTTCCTAGTAGTATAAACTAATAATATCTATACTAATCTAATATAAATGAAAATCCAAAAAAAATTTGAAACTTGTTACTTGTGATCCCGCGAATATTGTGAGTACAAAAGTTGTATTCGCTTGCCTCGTTGCCTTCCTTTTCTCTCCAATTCGACTTGGAAATCCAACACAAAACTCTCGGATTTTTTGTTTTGTTTTGATTTCTGCCTCGAATCACAAGCAAACTTCTCGGCCTCCTTGTATTTGTTGTTGTAGAATTTGGTTCCCTTGTCAACGAGTCCTAGCAATAATTAGTTTCCTTCACGCTTTGTTCTAATTCACCCTTGAATCAAACAAAACTCTCGGCTTCCTTTTGATTTTTTTTTGTTGTCGAACTTGTTGTTTGTTTTTTTTGAATTCGACACAAGTAGCCCAAAATACTACCACACTACACGTTATTCTTTTGTTGTTGTGTGTTGCTTTTGATTTCGTTCCCTTGAAATCACTACGTCCTTAACACACAATCCTTGCGTTACCACTCCTTGGTAACACACCGAATCAGAAAACAAACCTTTGCTTCTGAATTCGTTCCAACGAAACAAAAAATCAGTCCCTCGTCTTTGTTTCTTTCAAACGTTGTTGTTGTTCTTGTGTTCTATCAACACTTTCTCCACACTAATCCTTGAGTACTCTTATTTCTACGCCCTACGTATACGATTTCTTTCAACAACGCTTATGCTTTGTGTATATCTTCAACCTGTTCGTTTTTTTTGTTTCTACACAAAGTCTCCTCTTTCTTCCTCAACACCAATATCGTTTGATGTTTTTACGCTTGCAACTCCTACACAAACCAGATTGTGCACTATCTTGTTTGCGTATTTCCTTTTTCACTCGTGTTTGTTTTCCTTGGAAGATTAAGAAAAACAGAAACTATTACCACGCTAAAGAAAAAAAACGATATGTTCTTTCTTCTTTTCCTGCGTTCTGAACTTTGGCCTCTCGGTTTGTTTTTTTTTTGTTATAAGACAGATTTTCGTTTGTATGGTAAAACCCTCGCTCTAGATGCCAATTGTTGTCCCAACTTGTGTTTATGATCGATATAAGTTGCAAAGATACGAAATATGAATAAGTTCTTTTTAAATAAAATCTGTATGTTTTTTCATTAACCTTGTATCAATACATGTTTCTACATATATATATGTTTCCAATCGGTGTGATTGAAACATTGCAACCATTCGGTTTTGAACCAACCGAATTAACTAACAAACAGTTAATAAGTTTCCTACTAACAACTATGGTCCTTCATGTTTTCTAAAATAACATATACGAAGCAATGAGCAAGGATTATCGGGTCACATACATGCTATATAGGCTTGATAATGAATCACCTAAAATAGTCACTAGCAGGAACGTGGTCTTCAATGAAAGTGTCATGTACAAAGACACATTGAAGGATTCTGGTGCAGGTACTGATAAGTCTGTTGAGGAATTACAGGTTGAGGTGGAACTGTAGAGGTTAAATAATCATTCGCTTGAGGAAGATCAGACACATGATCAGGAAGATAGCGATGATGAAGATGCAGGGGATCAGGATCATGATCAAACACCGGATCTCACAGATTATCAGTTGGTTCGGGATAGAGAGCCAAGGACAAGAACGAAACCTTTGAGGTTTCGGGATGAGAGTAATATGGCTACTTACGCGTTTGCTGCAGCAGAGGAAGAAGATACTCATGAACCATTGACATACCAGGAGGCAGTTGCTTGTGAAGACAGTCCTAAGTGGAAAGCTGCTATGGATGAAGAGATGGATTCTCTGAAGAAGAATGAGACCTATGAGTTAGTAGATCATCCAGCTGGGCAAAAGCTGATGAGCTGCAAATGGTTGTTCAAGATAAAGGAAGGGATTGAAGGTGTTCATAAGCCTAGGTACAAGGCAAGGTTGGTGGCTCGTTGATTCACACAGAGGGCAGGTATTGACTATAATGAAGTATTTTCACCGGTAGTTCGACACACATCTATTCGGGTTATACTTGCATTAACTGCGTGTAGAGATTATGAGCTAGAGTAGCTTGATGTAAAGATGACATTTTTACATGGAAATCTTGAAGAAGTGATCTATATGAGACAACCACCGGGATATGAACAAGGTAACAAGGTATGTTTGTGAAAGAAATCCCTTTATGGTTTGAAGCAGTCACCTAGGCAATGGTATAGGAGGTTCGATGAGTACATGCTGAGCAACGGGTTTAAGCGTAGGAGTTACGACAGCTGCGTATATTACAGGAGTTATGCACCAGGTGAGTATATCTATCTACTGCTATATAAAAACTTTGTTCCCACACTAAAGAAAAAAAAACGATATTGTTCTTTCTCCTTTTCCTGCGTTCTAACCTTGGCGTCTCGTTAAGGTATTGTTTGTTTTTGATGTAAAGCAGATTTTTCGTTTTGTGTTGTAAAACCCTCGCTCTGATACCAATTGTTGTCCCAACTTGTATATGATCGATATATGTTTAGAGTTGCAAAATATGAAATAATGAATAAGTTCTTTGTATTATGATTCTAACGTTTTACAAGTTTCATGCATGAAAGTATATATAGGGTACGAATCGATGCCTACTGAATCGATGCAACCCTTCATGATATCCCTAACCGAATTAACCAAGTTTTCGGTTATAAAGTTTACTTCTAAACAACTATGGTCCTTCTAGTTTCTAAATATTACATATGAAGCAAATGTATTAAGATTATCGGGTCACATATACTACTATAACTTATACGTCAAGTTCGACCCCTCTTAACTTAAAATCACTCCTATGGTTGCTACTCACTGATATTAATCTTTTATCATCTGCGTACTTCACCCTGCATTCTTTTACACGTTGCAATGCCTACTCTGCAATTACAATTTAGCAACCACACACGTTCAATCGTATTCATCTGACCCAACTCATTAAAACCCGCACTATAGTTTGTTTGAGGTAAATAGTAATTTTGGTCTCCTTGTTTCATCAACACTTAATTAAATCGCAAGACTGCAAACTGTAGAATATTGAATACCATCACGCAAGAGAAGTTCTCTCAACGCCATTCACTGAAATGAGACACAAGAAACAATATATCATTTTCTTAATGCATAGCAAACAATTGCATGCAATATAATGCCACAATTTAGATGTTTCCTAGTAGTCAATCAACACGTCAAATGTTTAGAAAAGATCACCACACTTCTGGTTCAGTTGTTCGTCGCACATAGTAAAGCACAACTAAGAGTAAGGAAGAAATTAGCTATGTTAGAATGAATACAAGAGGAGTTGGTATAATTTCACATTATAAAACCTGTACTGTTTTCATATGTTAGGGACTCCCCAACGTAAATGCCCATATAATTCCTTTGCAAATTAATGCTTAACTTTGACATAATGATAAACAGGTTCCTTGCTAGTCTAGTGCTACTATCAATAGAATTTATCTCAACTGTAATTCCTTTACTGTAATTTGCAGCATATAAATTCGGTAACCACAAAAACTGGTGTCTACTTTTTACCAACATAGCACTATAGCAGGCTATATCTGATAAGTTTTTGCTTACTATATATAAGCACATGTGAGCCAAGATGGTCACGGCATGGTGGCATCATTTATTCAAGCTTATTGGAGTAGCTATACATTCATTATTTGCTTGTATCTCTCTATAATTTTCAAATTAGGCATCACATGGTGATACGAGAATCTTGTTGTCAGATTGGACTTGTATGTATCATTTCTTATATCGTTTTTCTTCATTGTTTAACCGAACATTATTAACTTTAAAAAAATATTTCAATATTCACATTTTGGTGTTGTGCCTAATTCGAAATGTGAAGAAAACACATGTCACTGTTTCACAAAATGTGCATATTTGGACAAAGTTTTATTAGTTGAAAACATTTAGTGCGACAACAACCATTTCATTGACATGGCCATTACATTGATTAATGAAATTACATTTTTATTTTATAGCCTAAATTCTAAATTTTTGTATATTTTTGGTAACCAAATTAATCAGGCCCTACACAACGTTTCTAGGCAAACAAGACTACTATAAAAGGATTGTTATGATAACAAACTACAAGGACCTTTTGGCACTAATTAGAGAAGACAAAACTTTAGGAGTGTGGGCAATTTAGTTTGGGCTGTTTTTAGGTCTAAATTTAAATTTTAAGTTTAGGAATATTTATTTTATTTTATTTATTTTATTGAAACTTAAACCAAACCAAAATATCCGGTTTTTAAAAATGCAAGATCGGTTTTTGTTAGTTCGGTATTTGTTTATCATCATTTTCGGTGTAGCTTTTTTGTTTTATTAATTTTAACGATTATGCTTTGGTAAACTCGTTCCAACAAAACTTTTTGGCCCACGATGTGTTTAGTTTTATTTTATTTTTTGCTAAATCTTGAGCTCAATAATGTAATCAAAATAACTTTAGTTCTACTACTTATAAAAAGTGCATGTGTTTTCTTGAACATTGTAACTTTAAACTTAAATTAATATAGTTGCTTAAATTACCCTTAATTATTCCTTAAACTTGACAATTTTTAATAACTTGACAACTTAAATTATGTTTTTTCTTAATCAATTCTAAACTTGACAACTTTTCAAAAACACATTTTATATTAATTAAAAAAAATAAGCTCTTTGCATTTCAAAAAACACACGCTTTTCATCAAGGGTCGAACCAGAATCACAATTTCGCAAATATTATTATTTGCCGCTACACCGTAGCTTTACGCCAATATATTAAACATAACAAGACATATCACACGACTTGAAAACTGATAACAAAATTACAAATTCGAGTTACAACTTAACCGCATCAACATCAAAATCTATTACGAGTCATCTTGAAGGTCTAAGCCGATTAGTAAAGATTAGTTGGGTCACGGTCTATTCCCTAACTTTTTTAGTTCTTAATATTAATTCATTTAGTAATTTAGTGATAATAAATCAAGGTTGTATTCTAACATCGTCTATATTTGGCGCGAAGCTTTTTGAAACTTTTTGGGGCGATGAGCGGTGAGCAATAAGCTTTCTGATTTTTATTGTTCGTTTGGCAAAGGAGCAGTGAGCTTTGCTATTTTTTAGGAAAGTTCATTTTTCAAATGCTTCTTTATGAAGCTGTGAGTTGTGGCTACTGTTCACAGCTCACTGCTACTTTTACCAAACACACCCATCATGTTATCAATTCGGGTCGATTTTGTTATTTCTTTATGGCCCGTTTTTTAAAAGAACTTAACCGAACCAAACCGAAATCATTGGTTTTTCGAGAAAGAATCAAACTGCCAGTTTTTGGTTTTCGGCTGCTTAATTTGGTCAGATCCTCTCTCGACTTTTGATTCAATTTCAATGTTTTCGGTGTTTTTTCACTCGCCCTTACAAAAATTCCTTCCCTTACACATTCTATTTATAGTGCAAAAGCCTAATCAAACACCCCACACCTTACGCAATAAAGGCATCAATATAATCTATCTAACTACTCATATCTATATCTATATTATATATAAAGAGAAAACACGTACATTTTAAAATTTAAAAACTTACAAAATGAATGATTGTCTTAGACTAAAATAATCGTACTTATAAAAGACAATGTAATTTATTAAGTATTTAAGTACTTAATTACAAGTTAAATCATTAAATTTCTTCACTCTCACTCACTGCACATCTATATATAAATAAAAAAAATTGCAAAAATAAATTGACGTTATTATACACAGTCATCACTATACACGAGTAATCATCTAGTTTTGTATTCTTTTTACTTGAATTTTCGACTCGACATTAGGAGTCGAGTAATCATCAAGTTTTATATAGGACAAAAACACCCACCAACTAATTCCTCTGTTGTTTTGCTGCAATACAGTTCCATTTAGATTAAGTTTTTTTGTTAAGCTTTTTGATTAATCTCTAAGTGACCACAAACTTATACAACTTAAACATTTAGATTATCTATTTCTTTATAGCAAGTTCAATTTACCTCGACGTAGGAAGTGAACAAATAACCGAGTTAGATATGAAAACCCTAACTATATACAAATAACCTGACACAAAAGGTGTAATCTATTTTAAACAGGTTGGAGGTCGACCCATTTAACGTTTATAAGTTTTTCTTTTAATTGTCTAAAACCTATATTGATTGACGAACCCGTTTATCAAATAAGTTAGGGAACTAACTAGTTTACGATCGAAAACCCATTTAAACATAACCTTAACTTATCTTTCTATTTGGCAACTTCAGATAATGTAAGGAATTTAACACTTTTATGTTAACTAGAAATGGTGAACCACGTCGGATTCCCGTCAACCGTTGACAGGGTTTTATAAGATTAAAATAACTTAACCCGAATACGACATTTTAAGTAAGTGTGCTAAGTGTGCCGAATAAACGGAGAAGGGTAAGCGAAGAAAGATCCATGTTACATAGGAAAGTCAAGCCTTTTTGGCTTAGATCTACATGGCCTAACATGTGTTTTCGTGGCAGTTTTTCAACTTTTATTTAGTGATCCCAAGATGTTCACGCGTGTCAGCGTGTCAAATCTACCACATTTATACATAATTCAAAAACAACACATTCATCTAAGCAAGTTGTCTGGTTAAACATGTCCAAAAGTGTGGCGAGATGACCCATTTAATGCTTTTCTCCAAACCGGCGAGAAAACCCTGACCCGTTCACCACATTTGTGTACCGATTGACCCTTCCCAAAGGATCTAGCCTCAGACAATGAGACCCTACTCCAATGACCTTTTAACTAGAAGTTAGAATTGAACCAATGACCTATTTCTCCAAAAGCCACTCCTTAACCACTCAACAAAAACCATAACGCCCTTACCAGCTCTACGCAATTACGACCGATATGTATAACTCGAGTTAAATGGGTCAACTCGAACACGACTCGAAAATAATTAGTCCCAAGTCTAGTGTTAACCAAATTTACAAGGACCAAATTTATAACTCGAGTTAAATTTTGTATTTCTATGTTTGTAGTTTTCTTGTTTTGTAATTTGTTTTGTTCTAGGTATCAGATTGTTATGTTATTTGAGCATGTGATTTGTCCATGGCCATTTTGCCATGAAGCCAAAGCTAGCTAGTTAGGGATGTGTCCTAACAGCTTCTAAGTTTTGGGCTTCTTTTTGTTCTTGTTGCCTTTTTTTTGGCATTTTCTTAATAAAATTTACCGTTAAGGAAAAAAAAAAAAAATAATAAATTACAAGGACCATTACATAACAACCCCAAAACCACAAGGACCATGACACCACTTAATTCCATTTCCTTTTTACCAATTTCACTTCCCTCCACTCCAAACACAAAACAAAAAAAATTCCCTCCCTTCCCAATTTCACTTTCCCCTCCAAAAAAAACCCCCAAATTCCCACCTTCAAATAAACCCTAACCCTAATCCCTCAATCAATTCGTTAATCTCACTTAATGTCGGATTCTGGACCTTCAAACTGCCAATCGGACTCAGCTTCCGTTGGCGGTAGAGGTCCGATTCCCCATCCGGTGAGACGGCACTTGGCGATGCATTCGTCGAAGCCGCCGTTTGTTCCGACCGATGATTATTATCGGTTTTCGACTGGAAATGATGGAAAGAGAAGTGATCAGGCGGATGAAGTTATTATTGTTAAATCTCCGGTAGTTGTTAGCTTTATAGTTTAAATTTGTGTTTATTAATGAGGAAAGTTAGTAGTTAGTGAGTGTGAATCGTGAATATATTTTCGCAATAAAATTAGAATGCTACATTTTCGCAATTTCACGAGTTGTGGTAGTTGAATATATTTGCATTGCCTATTAGAATTGGACGAATAAATGATGAATATAGAGAATGAAAATAGCTAACAGTTGATAGTTTTTATAGTTCGTGTACCTTGTGAAGCATACTACATTTTAACTATTGCATTTGTTTTAGGGAAATTTATCAAAATAGACCACTCGCCCTACGGCTTGTCACTTTTTAGACCAGAAATAATTTTAATTCGAAAATAGACCGAGCGACCTGTACAACATGCTAAGTGTCGGCTTTATGAATTCGACAAGTGTCCCGGTACATGCTAAGTGTTCGACTTATGAATTCGACAAGTGTCCCATTGTACAAGTTGCCCGGTCGTCCGGTCTATTTTTGAATTTAAATTATTTCTGGTCTAAAAAGTGACACGCCGTAGGGCGACCGGTCTATTTTGGTAAATTTCCCTTTGTTTTATTATTGTTTATATTCTTTTAAATTCTAAGTTTAGATTGTGTTTGTTGAATGTATTTGTTGAACCTCGTAGAATTGCGCGATGAAATGGTGAAATATAGACAAGGAGGATTGTAAACTTTGTATCTATGTGTGAGCTAAAGTACAGTAAACGACGTGGTTAAAAAAATGTTTTATGCTGTATTGGAATATCTCATTTGCTACATGTAATACTAATGTGATTATGTGCGTGAATGGTTTTTTACAGCCAGTGAAGAGAAAACTTGGAACGAGCTACAATGAAATTTCATCAAGTCCTAGTTATGCTTCTACGGTTAACAGTCCCGTTCACACTCCCGTTTCTGGAAATGGTGGAAAGGTTAACAGTCGAGCAAAGGCCACAAAGAGCAACAGATCCGTTCCTCCATCCCCTATCGGCAATGCTGGGTCACCTTCTCCGCTTACTCCTGCTGGCAATCGTTATGACAACTCATTAGGTATGTTCGGATTTAAACGTTTCATATTTGCATAAAATTTGAAAGGAACGTTTAAATGTGATGGATTTTTTTTAACGTTTGCAGGCCTTTTGACGAAAAAGTTTATTCATCTCATTACACATGCTGAAGGCGGTATTCTTGATTTGAATAACGCTGCCGAGACATTGGATGTAAGTTTATTATGATACGTTGTATTAGATGTGAGTTTGCTGCATCTTTCTAAGAAGTTTTAATGGTATAGGTGCAGAAGAGACGGATATATGATATAACAAATGTCCTTGAAGGCATTGGTCTTGTTGAAAAAACGCTTAAGAACAGAATCCGCTGGAAGTAAGTTTTTTTTTCTTCGTGTTTTGACTTTGGTCTTTGTGAACATATGTATCTGACATCAAATTGTTTGCATAACCGTTTAGAGGCCTTGATTCTTCCAAACCTGAAGAGTTGAAGGATGACGCCAATCTCTTACAGGTATATTATCATTTTGTTATGATAATGTCACCCTCTTTACATTATCGTTGTATCGTTACATTCTTATTGTTCATAGTATTTTAGCTTCATTTGTTTTATTGGCTGTAGGCAGAGGTTCAAAGACTTACAATGGAAGAAAGTAGATTGGATGAAAGAATCAGGTTAATTGATTTATTACATTATCAGCATTAGCAACTTACCAATATTCTTGTGTTAAACCTATATCTTTTGGCTGATATCGAGACTGCAGAGAAATGCAGGAAAGAATGAGGGATATGAGTGAAGATGACAACAAACAAAGGTAATATTGCTACTACCTACATTCAATAAACCTTGCTAATATAAAGTACTTGCTGACTCAATTCTGTTTCAGATGGCTTTTTGTGACTGAAGATGACATAAAAACTCGACCATGCTTTCAGGTGAAATTGCTGCGGCATGTTTAGCTTTATAATCAACAATATCATTTTTCGTTTTTATATTTAGTAGTTACATAAGTTAACGTATATAGCTCGAAATGACAGAATGAAACTCTGATAGCAATTAAAGCTCCACATGGGACCACTCTCGAAGTTCCTGACCCGGATGAGGTGAGTTTCATGCTTCCAATATGTATTATATGGATAGTTCCGAAATAAACTTCATTGGAAATAAACGAAACAAATGTTAAATAAAACATTTGGTCTCCATTTGAGAGGTAGCTTTGTTTCCTTCAGCTGAGCGAGTTTTAAACTAAATCACTTACAGAATAAATTAACCTATTTTTGAGTTATCAAATCACGGATATGTTGATAGTTGATCATGGAAATTCATTCCCCTGCATCTTTCATAATTATGGTATTTCAGGCTGTTGACTATCCGCAAAGGAGGTATAGAATAATCCTTAGAAGCACAATGGGTCCCATTGATGTATATCTTGTCAGGTACCACCTTTGGTTATTATCTAAATCGTTTTCTGGTACTGAAGCTTGTCAATTTGAGTTCACACTGATTTAAAACTCTATGGGCATTTTAGTCAATTTGAAGAGAAGTTTGAGGATGTGGATGGGGTTGAACAACATGCACCTATGCCAGTCGCTTCAAGTTCTGGCTCCAGTGATAATCCAGCAACTGAACCGACCATTGTTGCAAATGCTGGCATGGAGGTTGAAGTTCACCCACAACCTGTTCAGAATATGAGCTCTGGACATAACATGCCTCAAGACTCGCCTGGGAGAATTACGAAGATAGTTCCTTCAGATGTGAATGTAAGTAATAGTCTTTCACACATTTAAAGGCAAAATAGATAAACACCTTACTATACTATTACACTTTTTTTTTAATTAAAAGCTTGAATAAAAATATATTCTTAGCGTAGTCCATTTTTTGGAACAATTCTTGGTCACATACTTCTACTTTTATAATCATATTAGCTGAATCATTTTCATCTAAATGCAATCACATTTTATCTGACAATAGTCAAGGCAGTTGTTACTAAACAGTAATTAAGTTTTACAATTGTTCCATCTAGGACATTAAACATTGGTTTAGACTTTAGAGGTCTAACTACTCAAGTTTCCTTTTTCTTCGATGTTCTTATATCTTTTTTAATTTGAGAAATTGACTGGTTATATAAGTGTATGTGATCGTTGTGTGAAATAGCTGATGTACCATTCCCAATTGTATTAATTCGTCGAGACTGCATCCCGTCATCTATTCTACAGAATGGGAATACACATCTTCGGTTTTTTGGGGCATACGTAACCAGTAATACAAATTAGTTATACAAGTTGCAAGACGATTTTTCAGAAAGTTTCAGAATTTAAAAACTAAAATTGAAACTTGGGAGGTTAAACGATCTGAAGGATGTATAAGTGGCCTAGGTGGAACAATGGTGAAATCAGATTTACTATTTAATGACATATTTCCGATTAGTTATCTGCAAGAGTTGACAAGAACGACATTTTCTCTGTCAAATTGAGCTTCTTCGTTCATTTTTCTCAAATTTACCACTAATAACTGGTTTGATTATGAGTGTTAAAAATGTGTCTGACAATTTTGTTTTTGTGAACAATTTATGAAAATAGTGTAAAATTCTATTACCACTTTATCTAATTTGCTTAATAAGCTGCTAAATCCTAATGCATTATAGAAAAAAGAGTCTTTAAACTATATAACCCAATCTTGTCATACGCCATCCAGCAATGTTCACTCTAAGAAGCTGGAAACTGTTAGACCAAATTGTGTATCATTATAAAACCATGTAAAGTATTTAGGGAGGTTATATAGCGTAAGAAATGTTATTGTGATCAAGCGTCACATTGTTGTAATGATTTGATGATATTGGACTCTTATACAAAGTAGTAGCTCAGTGCTCCGGGGCTTACCTTATAAATAGCAGACTTACTTTCATTTATATTATCTACTTTGAGGCATATCATATACAAATTTATACCATGGGTTAGAAAACGAAGATAACCTTATGAGCCCTGTATTTTTAATCATTGCAGATTGACACAGATTATTGGCTTCTATCAGACAAAGAAGTTCCCCTCACGGACATGTGGAATACAGATTGTATGCTTTCTTTTCAAGATTCTTGTTTACTACTTTTATAACTATGTTTTCAAGTTCTAATGTAACATAATGTTGGCATTTATTGACAACTTTCAGTGGCTGATATGCAATGGGACGGGGTTGATTTACTTGCTGAGGAATTTTGTTTAGCTGACGTCACACAGCTATCTGATGCACCGTCTACATCGCTTAACCCTACTCATAGGTGACAAGAAGATTTCAATCTCTTCAGGTGTTATTGCTGTTTTCATCACTTCGAGTTACGGATGATCCAACTGGGCAATACAGGTACGGACAGCTTTGTTGTACAGTAGAAGAAAAAATTTAAGCTGTTGTTTAAACGATTGAAACTTGGTTAATTTATGGGTCCGGTCTAAGGTATCCATGTAGTTTTGTTGTCGTTGTACTGTGTTATAATCAAGGTTTTTAAATGAATGCTCTAAGAAGCACACCAATATTTTTATTAAATCTTTTGAGCATATTGGGATCTTACAACATCATAGTAGCTGTTCATCCTTGAAACACTTGCCTAAATTGTATGTTAGCAATTAAAATAAGGTTATAGCCAGTTCATGTTTTCGCATGGATTCTATTAAACATACCTATATATCTGAGAGGAAGATTTATAAACTTATGACCTTTTTGTTAGAACCTGTTTCCCTATTAAAACTATGGTGACCAAAGGCACATTGGTGACTAGATGTTGCATACATGGTACTAAGGTAGTATGGTACATCTATTTAATGATGTTATATGAAAGGTTGTATGCTCAAGCAAGGTTGATTAGTTGATTCCTTGCTGGATTTTATTTTTAACTAGGATGTAACATGGATTTGTTGCAGACAGCAACACACAACTTGTCATGTTCATAAAGCCCTATACATTCAGTGACTTTATGATGATAATTATTTATATTGGCACATTATTCCTAGTCAATAGCTCATATACACATTCAGCCAAACAATGCTTTCACTAATAAGGAATGTGCTAATAAACAATATTACCTAGATAAAGGTCTAAACAACCTAGAGTTAAATGATCTATGGAGTTATAAATAAACTCCTCAAAGGATGTTTTAATAATGCCTTTTTTTTCACTGTTGGTCCCTCATTTTGTCTATGTTGCCGTTGTCATACTTAAAACTCCCGCCCATTATTAAGTTGAGTGTTTACATTTTGTCTATATGGAAGTTTGACTCCTGACGATCCTAAATATTATTGGTATATCTGTGATTACCTTTCATTTCCAAAATCTTTGTTTTGAATTAAATATAATATTTCCGAAATCCTTAGTGCAATAATTTGTTTATTTTTGGACTAATTTTTTTCTGCGTGCAAAATTATCAGCTGGATAGATATTTCACACATAAAAACTGTGCCCGTATTCATATACCGCAAATATTTATCTTATTTTAAAATATTTACTTTGCAATGAGAGCATATACCATAAAATTGTTTTTCAAGGATGAACAGCATTATAACTGACATCCACATTTGCTTAAGCATATGTATCTCGGTTTTTAAGATTTATCATGAAACACACATGGACTTGTTTGGATGTCAAGAATTAAGATAAACATATTACCGCATGTAAGAGCATCACGTTCAGTGACTCAAGCCAAACTATAGAACCGTAGGGGGGGGGTGTTGAATACAGTCTTTTCGACTAACTTGAAGTTTAACAACTTGAAGTTTTCAAAGAACAATCAAGTGGTTTACACAACAACACTCACAACCACAATCACAACCACAACCACAACCACAGTATATAAAGCGAGTAAAGAGATATACACCATGATATATACTGGCTCGAGATAGGGGGTTTATATCATTCGTACGTCCAGTTGCGAATCCACGACACCGATACTATTACTAAGTATAATCCTTATGGTGGATTACAAACTATTACAACTTCACTCCACCGATATGCACAAAGATTCGCGCTCACTTAGAAGAGCTACTATCAATGATATTCCACCCTCGGAAACCACCCACAAGAATCTCGTGATTCAACTTAACTACTAAGACCACGAAGACTTCCCCACCGGAAGTATCAAACCTAACTAGATAAACACACGATCTAGGCTTGACCACCAAGGTACAAGACTTTTTACAACCAAATCGAATGATGATAGTTGATTGTTCAAACCAAGTCTTAACCTAACCTAGAGACTCGATTCTAGTAGAAAAGGTATAGAGAAGAAGACCCTCGACACAATTCACAAGAGTGGATTAGGTTCTTGTGAATCCTTCTTGCGAAAATTNTCCTTATGGTGGATTACAAACTATTACAACTTCACTCCACCGATATGCACAAAGATTCGCGCTCACTTAGAAGAGCTACTATCAATGATATTCCACCCTCGGAAACCACCCACAAGAATCTCGTGATTCAACTTAACTACTAAGACCACGAAGACTTCCCCACCGGAAGTATCAAACCTAACTAGATAAACACACGATCTAGGCTTGACCACCAAGGTACAAGACTTTTTACAACCAAATCGAATGATGATAGTTGATTGTTCAAACCAAGTCTTAACCTAACCTAGAGACTTGATTCTAGTAGAAAAGGTATAGAGAAGAAGACCCTCGACACAATTCACAAGAGTGGATTAGGTTCTTGTGAATCCTTATTGCGAAAATTAAGTTCTTTCAATTAGAGATAAAAGAAAAGTTTAGAACACAAATAATAGACTTAGAGGGTTGAGAGAAAAAAAAAATAGAGAGAAAAAATGATTGGCAAGAGATAAGGAACAAATGACAAGAATGGGGTATTTAAAACCAAGCACCCAAAATTCCAGACGCGCCTGGCGCGCCGGAGCCAGCCCGGGGATTTTGCAGGTTTTTGTTTATTTGTACCCGACTCTTGTTAAACCCCCAATTACATTTCATCTTTGACCTTTCCAATAACATTCCAACACTCAAAGTGGGATAAGGTCAACCAACTCATTTAGCCAAGGTTTTGGTATTTAAAAACATTTGTGAAGTGAAAACTAGATAGTTATGGGTTTAGTACAATTTCATAGAGAAAGAGAATAATCATTGGACATTGCACATTGGATAAAACTTTGCCTCTCATATTTGAAATTCAAATTTCAAATTCAAAAACTAGTTGCTACAAAGATGAGTTGTATGATGTGATAGATTGAGTGTGTAAGAGAGATGTGTAAGAGAGTTGTAAGAGTGTGTGAGGGAGTGAGTTGGCAAAGCAAAACTTGGAGAGGAAGGGTTAGAATGTGTGAGTGAGAGTGTAAGAAAAGTGTGTAAGAATGTGACATAGAATGGGTTGGGAATCTCAAGCTTGGAGAGAAAGGTTTAGAGTATGAGTGTAGGAGAAGCTAAGTGAATGACACATTGTAAGAATGTGTAGGATATGTAATTTGACAATGAAGGAGTAGAGATAACTTAGAGAAGGTAGAGATGGAGAATGTTCATCAAATTTCAAATTCAAATTGTGAGTGTGTGAGTTAGGCGTGTGATTGAGTGTGTGAGTGTGTGTGTGTGAGAGAGATAGAGAGAGAGAGAGATTCAACTTCAACTTTGGATGTTAAGAGTGTGTGAGAAGTAGTAGAGGTATAAGTGTGTAAGAAAGTGATGTAGTCATTCTAAGAATCACACATGTAGAATGTGGTAATTGTAACCACCCGTAATTTTTTGGACTATTATTTTAACAGTGGAATAATTTATTTTTATCAGAAAATGTGAAATATTAATTTTCTGATATTTACTAGATGATTAAAAACTCAAAAACGAGAAGTTATCTCATTTTTCCCGAAAATTGAGCCCGCACGCGTACCGACACCCAGTTAATTATGGCAAAAGTCAAATAAATATTTTTATGAGTCAGATACAATATTTTTATATAACTTTTATAAATACACACTAAAAGCTGTATATTACACGTTTTGCAAAAAAAACGTCAACCGGGACACCGCGACACACATTTAATCTCAAACGAGACGCGAGTTACGTAACAAGATTTCAATATTTTCTTCCCCCTCACAAAACACGACATAGCCGCCCCATGCCAACTCAACAAATCACAAGATGCCTTATGAAAATGTGTAAAAGCTAAGTTGCAACATAATATTTGGTTAATAGAACATAAAGAATGATACAAGCTATGAACCATTAGTTTTTGGAGTCAAAACTTTTTCCCTTTTTGTGTTATAAACAGCCGAGCCTTAGGCTCACACACACATACAAAATTTTACTAACAACTTTCACATGTTGTGCTAGGAGGTGGTGATGGGTAAAAGAATGTGTCACTTTCCTTTTTCACATTAATAACCAATAACTATCATTACACATTAGTTAAATGGCTCATGTAATATTCCCTTGTGTTCCTTATATTTTGAACGACACAACAACTATACACATATCTCAGTTCCTTCAAAACCTTTCAAAACAAAGTGCAAATCAAGAGTTGGGTGCTTTGGAGAGATTTTGGGTTAATTAATAATTTTGGAAGCTAAGGGTTCTTACATCAGTAATCTTGGGTTAAAGATCTTGTTCTTGGTTTTTCTTCTACTCGATCCACAAACCATACCCATTGTAAGGAACTTACTAAACCAATTTTTATGCTTCCATATTTTACGTTAGTTACAAACAAGTTTATAACTAATACTTTGTAACCATACTTAAGTTTGGCAACTAAAAAAAATGTGATTCTTGTAATTAGACACCTCTCGACATGCATGCTCCTGTGTATATAAACTTGTGTTTTCATCCTATTTCTAAACTTTAAGCAACTACTACTACATATTTCTTTGTTATGAGTTAAGTTTTGAAAATTATGAATTTATTACTATAGTCTAGTTTGAAAACAAAGTATGAGATTCTTGATTTTTCTTACATGCGACATACATGCATGCACATATATAATATAGTTGTGTTGTTAAGCTTGTGTGGTGTCATTTGAACATGTTTAACACTAATAAACACCTTAAAAGTAGAATTCGGACTAAAAATGATTAAGAAAATATAGAACTAAAGTTAACTTGAGTATTAATTGGTTCATTTTTGGAAAAGCGCTACTTTCATATATTTTACATATTGAGGAAATTTGGTCGATAAACTAATGTGAAACACAAAAGGTACGCATGCATATTCAGTATATTCTGAGAGGAAATGTAATACAAAATTACAAATACAACACATAATTAAAACACTACTTAGTCAAACGTTTTGGATAATAAAACACAATAGATGTGTTAGTCTGTTGGTTGGGGCGTGGCTTTCTCAATTTGTGGTCAGGGGTTCGAAACATGCACTTGACATTTTCACACTCATTTTCTTTTTGACATTTTCATGTTAAGTACTTGATCTATTAAAGGACTAAATATCTTTTCAATAAAATAAATAATAAACATATTTAATTAGATTAACCTACTATGTAAATTATATATCGACATGATTAAGATTATTATTGAAACAATTGTTTTATAGAGGAAAACTAATGTTTACGAACGGGACATGCCCGAATTTCATCAAATTCTATACTTGATATATTTGTTTTAAGCCCGACAAAAAGACGAAAACTAAATAATACTAAATTATTTATAACAAATGTAATACAAACATTTTTTAATTTATCATCCACTGATATATATACACCATACAATGTAAACATTTTATAAATACTTAACGTAAGTATTTATCTATTTATTGTTACCGACGACGTATAATTATCACGACCACGTTACTTACAAATATTTTCACATACTTATACACTTCCAAGAGCCAATGCTTACGAACATTTAGAAAACTATTTTAAACTTAAATGCTGCCACACAAGCAACAATAACACAAACACTCTAAAACTTTTAAACTTCATAGAGTCTCAAACTTGAAACTGTAAACTAAACTTGCCATACTAATCTAGGTCGCGTGTCGGTGCCGCACATTTATACTATTTGACTTTACTCTATTCGGACTGCTTTGCTAAGGTGAGTTCATGACCCCTACTTTTACTTGTTTTATAACTGTTTTAGGGGGGAATACATGCTCGTTTTAAATCAAACGCAATGCTTGTTTATGATTGAACATATTACTTGTTCCTACGTGAAAGCATGATTTATTTACTTATTGCACATTAAATTACCTTATTTTGGACACAAGCGTTTAAATCATATATGTGAGTTTATAGCCCCACTTTTTCTTATACTTGTTTTACAACTATGGGGTGAGAAACATGCAAAACGTTTTCTGGACCACAATACTATTTTATTTTCTCAAAACTATTGCGTAGTTAGCCTAAGCCCCTGAACCCACTGTTATGCCCACCTTCATGAACCGTTAATTCCTGCTGGGAAGCGCGATTGATATAAATAGATCTATTGGGGGTGACTCCCCCCGTTCGGTTGGCCAGACGGGTCAATGCGGGCGTATACCAAGTCGGATTACGAGTGTATTGGGTTAAACACTCGCTATGGGCCCTGATTATTATATTTATGTGTTATATGGTAGCGCACTGAACTGTCTAGCTTCGGTTGCATGAACTTAGTGCTAGCGCAATAGACTGTTACTTTGTGTGACATTATATTCGTTGTAATGATCACACACTATGCCCATGGTCCAACTTTATGCTTAATACTTATGGTCTACTTTACTGATATTTTTCTTGACGCTGTGAGTAAAGCAGTAGTCACTGAAACTGAACTTGATTTGTATGTGAATGGTTATTCACACTCGAAAACCTTGTGGTCCACATTACTACATTTACTTGAAAGTAAACTATATTTTCTTGACATTGTGAGCGACACAGTGGTCGAAAAACTTTTATCGAACTCACATTTCTGTTATACTAAATTTTTATTTATACAAACCTGTGAACTCACCAACCTCGTGTTGACACTTTTAGCATGTATTTTCAGGTTTAGAGCGATAACTTACTGTTGGAGGCTTTGGCATGGCATGACATGGTCATAGATGACTCTAATGTATTTGGGACCGCTTTATTTCTTTTATTGGCTTATATTTCCGCACTGTATTTGGAATGCTAAAATCAGAATACTTTTGAATATTGAATTTTCTTTTAAACGGTTGAGGTAAAACCGTTCTTTATACTTTGTGTTGTGATACCAATTGAGTAGCACCCCAGTGACACGTATGCTTCCGCTGGACCCGATTTTGGGGGTGTTACAGATTGGTATCAGAGCCTAGGTTATAGAGAACTGGGTATATTTAAAACCTAGACTATAACTACTTTTACAAAAACTTAACCCTATGACCGCCAGTGCCAGCCTGCGAAGCCTGCCGCCTTACATATGATAAAAATAAATTCTTTTAAAGTTAGGGACATATTACTAGTTTAACTGAGCTCACTATTTCAAAATTCATTGAACCTCGGTGGAATATAGACTGATCACCTATATTCGACCAGGGACAGTGGGACATAGCCTGATCGCCTATGTCCGACTCAGAGGTGAATTTTGTGATACTGAGAGTAGTTATATTGGAATTATGTCCAGATTGATTTTCTACTTGATTTCTGAGAGTTTCAAACATTTTCATGTGTGTACATAATCATTGCATAACACGAACATTCACATCTACACACAACACATACTAGCATCACAATACTTTTTCTCTTAATTGGAATACTCTTTTATCACAGTCTGGGTTTGTTAAAGTCACCTCTACCCCTAACCTTACACTCAATTAAATGAATTGGGTTAAATCAATAGCGTCCTAAGAAAAATCCTCTATAGCAACTGTAAGAAAGACCCCTGGATGGAGACACTATGACCAATGAACCTCTGGCAAGGCCTAGCAAACATACAATAAGTTAGCTTATAACCCAACAGAAGCCTTAAGACCATACGGAGCAACCTGAACTACCTTTGGAACAGACCCTAAACCCTTCACCCATTCTTTAAGAATACCAGTTGCCTACCCTGTTACCCTCATATAAAATAATAAATTGCGTTGCTATTAGCATACAAACTGTTTTCAACTATCCTAAAGGCTATTTTGCAATCATCCTACAAAAGGCTTTACTATTATATCATAAAATCAAAATTTCAAACTTACTCTTATTTATTATCAATGAATTGTTTTCCTGTTATCCTATAGGCTGTTTTACAAAACATCTCACGAATTATTCATTAAACCAATTTGCTGCCTTACTACTAATCACAAACTAAACTACAATTTTGCGACTATTTTACAAATGATAAATTGTTTTCCTATTACTCTATAAACAGACTTACAAACCGTTTTATAAACTATTCTGCAACCACCTGCTGAACTATTTACTCCTTTGAAAAGTATTTAATTTTACTACCACATANATGCTGGATGAAGTTTGGAGAATAAGAATGGTAATGCATCTGAATTTGGATGATCATATGGCAAAGAGAATGTGTAGGAGATTTTGTTGGAATGTAGGGGAACACAAGTATAATTGTGTGTAAAGGAATGTAAAAGAATGTTTGTGTGAGATATTTGAAATAATCAAAGGATGTTTATACTTTCATGAATTCAAATTCAAATATTCAAACTAGATAATCCTTAGTTAACCCACAATTAAATCATTCACTAATCATCTTAATGCAAGTAAGATGAGTGATTTGCATAAAGGTAAATCAACATCTCATAAATGAGAGAATTACGTATACTCAAAGTGACTTCGGCTTAATTGAACAATAAGGGAGTAAACCAGTTACGTGAGTAGTAAAGATAAACGTAAAGATTATGGTCACTTGAATAATATCCTTTGAAGTTCTAGTGAAAGTATAAACCTCCTAAGTTTGAGGAGAAATTTTTTTGCCTTGGCTCGAGGTTTCGTAAAAACGTTTATGAGTTGGCGTTTTTTTAAAATCGGGAGGCCTTTTTTTTTTGGCATCTCTCTAAGTCTAAATATTAAAGTAAACTTCTCAAATATCATGTACGAACCTTAATTGAAAGAAGTACCTTAGTCGTGTAAGAGGAAAGCCGACTTGGAGAAACTGAAACGACCGGAATTTAACAACTGGCGTGCTAGCCAAGTGTAGCTCGCGCGAGCTAGCGCGCCAGCCCAGACTTCCGGTTTTTTGGTTTTTGGCTATCGCTTGTGATTTTAAGTGTTCCGAATGGATATTTGTCATCATTAAAACATTATAAGGACCTTGGTCATTATTGCACCAACACAAACTGCCACCTCAACGCCACATCAGCTTTTCCTTTTTTTCACTTCTCTTTCACTCACACACTTAAAAACACCCTTATCAGTAACTCAAGCCAAAACCCCACTTTTGAGACCTACTATACCCAACTAAAACACAAAACTCAATTAGAAAAAAACACGAGATTCTTCACTTGGGGCAAGCCAAGTATTTGGCTTGTGACTGCACCCAATACTCTAACTTCTTAAACAAAGTATTTAGCTACTTGAGACCGAAAATGATGACTGGGAGACTACTTATTGTTAGAGGGGAAGGTACGGTGGCGAGCATGAATTGCTCATTTGGGGCCCATGGGTGCCACATCACCTTAACACATCTTCACAACTAACTCCCTCACTCACAACTAACCTCAACTTACTTATTTGGGGTCCACCACTTACAACTTTATTTTTTTTATTAATTTCATTAAATAACTATCTCTGCCTATTATATAAAACAATCGGATAACAAAAAAAAAAAAAAAAAAAATAATAATAATAAAAAAATAAAAAATAATAATAATAATAATAAAAAAATAATAAAAAATAAATAATAAATAATCATCATCTTCTTCTTCTTATACCACCACTGTACACACACACCTTGTACAAATACCACCACATCATTCCACATTATCAGATCATTAACAAACAACCGAATTCGATCAAAATCATACTCATACCCAGATCATTAACACATCCACCTTGTACAAATACCACCACACACCTTGTAAAAATACACAGCCGCCACCACCACCTTAAACCGCCTCTCTCTCCATAACCACCACCACCATGTGAGAAACTACAAATCATTTGCAACTCCACATATACTTTTAATCTTATATTTACACAAAATAAATACAAGAATTACAAAGAAAAGGAAAAAAAAAAGGACGTTTTGCAGAGCTCCAAAGCTCGTTGTGCAGACGAGCACCACCAAAGTGGCGAAGCACGGCGAAGGAGGGGTGGTGTGGCAACGAGCAGCAACGAGCCATTTTGGTCATCCACGTAGGAGTGGCAAGGGTAGGCAACGAGCCACACCCTCCCCTCTTAGTATGGCTTGCACTTTTTATTATTTATTTGAACAAGTGTGTGGTTTGCACTTATGAAACGGCAAAAGAGACAAGTTTGACCTTAATTGGACAAAAGTTATTATATTTTGAAACTAATAAAAGAAAAAAGTAAACATAATCTCTTGAATCTAAAAGAAGCAAATGTCTACGTTTTTACAAAAGGAGCTGATAAATTCACGACTCTATTTGATAAATCCACAGCAATTGAATGTGCAATTACATTTATGCCCTCACACTTAATATATTCATATCCCCTGTTTCTCTCTACGCGTTTTCCGTTCCCACCATTTTTAACATCATCGTGGCCATACTTCTATTACCGCTTATTGCGTCAAGAGTATATCTGTAGTCGAATACTCGAATTAATATGTATATTACACTTATATATGAAGTCTCACTTCCGTTCATATTGCTATTCAATATTGTTTAATAATGAAAAAACTCTAGTCTATGAACGCTCATATCTTAAACTACCAATGACATTAGAAAGATGGTTTATAAATTCATGGGTGTGATCGAGATTGGTTAAGTTTCAATATGATAGGGTGACGAATATTGGTACCGGATTGAAGATATCGAAAATCAAACTTTATTGGAACCGAAACAAGTCTGAAATCATCTTTTGTTTAAAACCGAACCAACCAAATGAATTGAGGCCATCGATGCGCCGTAACCCGAATACTGAAGCAACCAAATGAATTGAGGAAACCGTATGAATACCCGTACAATCTGATATGAGTTTCTTTATTAAACCGGTCCCTGACTAGTTATTCATGTATGAGTTACTATGAAATTAAACTAAAGTTAGGATGAAACTAATCCGTGACTAGTTATTCGTAAATATTATTTATTCTGTTGATAAATGTTAACATATCATTTGGTACATTCTTTGCTCAAGAGGTTCTGTAAGATCTTATAGTCAAGAGGTGTTTAAAAGTTAACATTCACATATTCATAAGCCTTAATTATATCTGAAGAAAGACTAGCAAGGTTAGGATGAAACTAATGCAAAGATGATGTAAAAAAATGGTGGGTATTAATATAACGAAAAGAATCGGGCATGCAGTGGAAAAAAAAGTAGATTAAGTGAAAGGGTATGGATGTAATATCACTTTCAATTGCCGTGAAATTATAAAATTATGCCGTAGATTTATCAGCTCCCTTTTACAAAAGCCTTTCATATACTTTAAACTTGTGTCAATTTAATTTCTTATAAATTATACCGTTACTGCCTTGTGACATAGCCATAGGACAACTAGTTGTGGTTTGACTTTTGAGCAATTGGAAAATTACACGTCACTATATACTTTAATTCATAAGAAGTAATCTAAAATAGAGTGTATCAAGTATAATATTCCATAAATCATGGGGTTATAATATAGTTAAATTGAAGCATACCAAATGTGATATGCCACTAACCAATCTTTTATTACTCATTATTTATAATTATTAATAGTTTGAAATTGCGAATAGACTCTCATTCGTCTCTTACCATCCACTAAGGGTGCGTTTGGTTCGCAGAATGTTTTTGAATGAATTGTAATCTTTAGAAGGAATTGTAATTTAAATGAATTGTAATTCAAAGAATTGTAATATGTTGGAATTGTAATGTATTGGAATTGTAATTGATGAAATATGTCATTGTGTTTGGTTGACTCGCAAAGTAATGTAATTCAGAAAAGCATTAATAATAATAATAATAATAATAATAATAATAATAATAATAATAATAATAAAATAATAAATATTAATAATAAAATAGTATTATTAATAAAATGATAATAATAATTATTAAATAATAATTAATATAATAATAATATAATAAAATAATAAATATTAATAATAAAATAGTATTATTAATAAAATGATAATAATAATTATTAAATAATAATTAATATAATAATAATATTAATATTAATAATATAATATGATTAATAATAATTAATAATAATAATAATAATAATATTAATAATATTAATAAATAATTATTAAATAAAAAATAATATAATAATAATAATATTAATAATAAAATAATAATAATAATATTTATTAAATAATAAATAATATAATAATAATATTAATAATAATAAAAAGATATTATTAATAATAAAATAACAATAATAATAATAATAATAATAATAATCATAATAATAATGCTTTGAATTATAAAATACTGAATTACGACGTAATTTAAAACTTTCCATCTAACTTGCTATGTAATCTGAATTCCCTCACCTGATGTAATTGGAATGATTGAATTACAATTACGTTGCAAACCAAACATGCTACGTAATGTGATTTGAATTACAATTACATCCACTATGCAAACCAAACACCCTACGTAATGTAATCAAATTACAATTACATCCAATTACGTCGGATTACAGCGAACCAAACGGGGCCTAAGATTCCAATGTTAAGCACATGTTTTTTCTTAGCAAATGCCATTCCTTGTCACATATTTTCTCTAACGTCTTTACCATTTCCACCACAAATTTATTTCCCCACAAATTGTCCCCACAAAAATACGTCTAAATTTGTTCGTCCTTTTTATTGTCATTATGTTTTTCAACCATTAAGTCATTGCGACAATCTTTAAAAAAAAATGTTTTACTCGGTTTGAATTTGTCTGGTGTTAAATTCAAAACCCGTGAATTATTTGATTAAAAAAATCTGATATCATAATTACCCCAAAAAAACAAAAGTTATTCGCCAACATTTATAGTGAAACATATATGCATTTCAAATATTCCTTATAGCAATACTATAAAAAGTTGTAATGAATAAAATCTCAAAACTACATATAAGATATGTCCCTTAATATTTATCTTTATATTAGTTGCCAAAAAAGACATAACGAATGACGTAAGTTTGTTATTTACTTAATTTAGATGTGCACATTGATGTGGAATAAACCCAATAATTGGCTTTAAACGTTACACTACTACTCCATTTCATTTCATTATTTTTTATAAGAAACTTTCACAACCAAAAAACCAACTTTGCCACCATTTTCTTCCTATGGACACCACCACAGATCATACTACTACGACTCCGGTAACCGCCCTTCGACGACGAAACTCCATCCTAACACCCTCTACTACGAGCACCGGTACGAGCACTGCAACATCCTCCTCGTCCTCATCGCCTGACTTCGAGTTAATATCTCTTAAACCAGCTTCTTACACCTCTTTACGCGATATTCTCCCATCAGGGCCTACTACAGTCCTGTCACCTAAAGTTCCTTCATTCGTAGTTCATTCAGGGTACGAGATTTCGATAAGAAACAGACTTGTGAAGCAGGCTGCTTGGGCATACCTGCAGCCCATGTCCAGTTCTCCTGACTCTGGTGGACAGAATGTTTTTCATCGGTTATGGACTAGATTCTCTGATGTTTTTCTGCGTTTCGTGACACAAATATGCGATTGCTTGCTCGTTTCCAAGCTGTAACCATTAAGGTATATACAAGTGTTTGGCCTATGAGCCAAAGGTTTATGGGTACAAACTTTATAAAAAATAAATTGTAACAGATGAAACAAATGAATTAATAAAAAATTGGAATACAAATGTTGTTGTTTGGTGTTCTTGTTTTTGTTTTTTCACAATCTGTACTAATATATGATAAGATTGATAGCTAGTTATGGGAATCAAAGTCCTCTAGATCGTCTAAATCTAAGCCAGACGGGGTCTTTATGAGTTGAGCTAGAATCATATCCAGTTTGTAATGATGGGATAGGTGGCTCAGGTGCGTATCCGTGGTGGTTGTGGTGGTGGCTGGCTGTTGGTACTGGTGGTGCGGATGCGGTCCATCTGTTGTTATCACCTTGATCTGATCCTAATCCAAATAAGGTTGGAGTTGGAGTCATTGGAGGCGGTGGAGGATGCCCGTCATTGGAGCTTTGATGATTTTTTAACCCCTGCATATAAGACCATTTGTTAAGCATTGGTAGAATAGCAAATGCAATTGAAGATAATACTGTAATTATTTTTAATCATATATGAGTAGGGTCAAGCCAAGAGGCATTGGTGCCATTAGGACCGAGTATAATGCTAGTGGTGCCATCTAAATTTGGTGTGAATTTATGGTTTTGTCCCGGATTTTGCACACTTCTATAGTTGTATATGTGGTTGTGTTACTGGATGAGTTCAATGCAAATTGGTCCATTGGGGATAGTAGTTGGTGGCTGTTAGGAGAATGTAGATGTGCTTAAAGGATTTTCATATTTCCGGACCTTCATACATAATTCTCTAGGGGTTGGAAACTTGGAATTCATATCTGGTTGGTTTGTATCACCCACAACCAAATGACCCATTTAGTTAGAATTGTCTGAAAAGTCAACCCCAATGTATATACTCAACCCTAATCTGAAAACTCAACTCTAACCTGTTTATCTAAGGGGAGAAAACGCTTGGCTAGTTGAGTGGGCTGTAAAAAGGTTGTCAGGTCAATGGTGTAAGTCGGTTGCACAGGTTGGCTAAGGTCAACCCAAACTCAACCCATTTAATAAACACAATAGGCGAATTGACAGGTTTACGACCCGATCCCCGCTTGGCTAGTTGGGTGGGCTGTAAAAAGGTTGTCAGGTCAATGGTGTAAGTCGGTTGCCCAGGTTGGCTAAGGTCAACCCAAACTCAACCATTTATTAAACACAATAGGCGAATTGACAGGTGTACGACCCGATCCCTTATAGACTCAGCCCTAATCTGTTTATTTCCGTGTTGTGAATTGCGGCCCATATGATTTTCCAAATCTCTATAAAAGAAGTATTATACAAACTAATAATTCCGGTGATTGCCCACTAAATATGAAAAGGTACTATCAAAGGATAGTCAACTTAACAAGTTGGCTGACCGCTGCAACCATAAAACATACTATCAATCAGTTATAATCAACTCGACAAATACAAAAATGTCAGGGTCATCAATTTGAGAAATGTTCGATTCAAGTTGACGAAATCAACATTTCCATGCATATTGTTCTTCATGTGGTAGTTTCGACCCATTAACTTATGAAATGGTCAAATTAGTATCTGTTTTTATCTAGAATGGGTCATATAAAAAATGAAGCTAAAAAAAAAATTCCTCGAATGTGGGTTGAACCATGTTATTTCCATGCATCTGATTTCCTAATTTGTTTTACTTAGTTTTGGACTAACTACAATGACATTGTTTTGTAAGCACAAACTATTAAAAAATTTGCACAAAAATGTCTTTTAGTCGGTTCTAAAGTATGACTGGTTTCAATCCAAACTCGTTTTGTTCTAATACCCAACCCGCATGACACCAAACTTGACACATTTTCTTCAAATATCTACATCTCAGTAATTTGGTAATAATCCAACATTAGATACCTGAGATGCTGGCCTTGAGGCTGAGGGTTTAGAAGAAAGTAGATACTGAAAGATTTCAAAGATCTTTGTTTGGCCTAATTCGGTGGAATTCTGCCAATAATAAATCGCCACATCCCACGCTTTGTCTCTAAATTGCTTTAAACTCTTCTCAATATCTGTTTCATGTCGCACTATAAATGGCCTCAGCATCGTATCATATACAAACCCTGTACCCTGCAATCAACCATAACTTCCTTTTTATAGCAACCAATTAAGAAAGACATGAAAGAAACAATGTATGTTGCATTAGTTTACCTTAGTTTTAGGATACCATAAGTAGATAATAAGGGCCAGCTTTAACTCTCCATACATTGGCACCCTACAAAATGGATACCACTTTTTAGTCCAAAATAACGACATAAATATCTTTTGTGAAGACGATTGTATTAATAAATATATGTACCATGAAATGAATATATCGCCAACTCTTTCAAAGACAGTGAGTATCGCAACAATCACCCTGCCAGAATGAACCAAAAGTGATCAATCAACATTTGTTTCAAGAAATTCTGCACAAGCTTACACTACATTAAGGACTTGGGAGGTATTTTGGGATTGCTTATTAGAATTGACCATGTTTCTGATTATTCAAAAGTGTATTTCACTCTCAAATAACAAATAAGCATTTTCAATTTGCTATCACGAACACCCTTAAACTGTCTATAAAATAAAAGTTGTAGTAAGCTGATCAGCAACCTTAATAAGTAAATCTCACACACCCGCTTAGAACCAAATGTTTATGCATAGTTCTCGAATTCTTTTAAGAAAATCGTCGTGACAAAGGTTCACATTTCAACAGTCTAACATCATTATCACTCTTTAAGAGCATGATTCAAATGGACCTACTTTTCACATCCTTAATTCTTACCAAAAGTGCTTCTACAGCTTATGATCAACTTTTAACTTGTAGCACACAAAAATCAGATATAATAAAATTATTTCGAGTTTTGGAAATTCAGTTCCAGGAACGAAGTCAGTGGGGTAGCTTCACGGGTCGCCATCCGCCATTTTCCTTCATTTGACATGACGGTGACCCTATGCGCGATACTGTTCATTCCCACAATTGCAATTCATCATGTAACTTGGCCTAAATAGTGTGTCCATGTTCTAAAAGTTGAGTTAGTTTCCACCTAAAATCTGACTCAAGTTTCTACACATATTGATCCAACAAGATCCTCTACACATGCATTTTCCATAGCTTACATGATCAACTTTGTGTAGATTATGATACATCAAGTCGAATCAAGCTCTCGCCATAGTTGCTCTTGATTTCAAGTATTCAACTTATTTTTATAAGCCATATTGTTACAAACAATGTCACTTCCAATCATTACAACAAAGGTGATTGACATTCGACAAGTTCCACTTTAGGCACTCTAGTTATTAGTGCCTAATAATTATGCTTTGACATGTTCACAATAATTTACTAGCACATCAATTATATTCGTTATACTAAGTCATGATATAACATAACCGCACGTTCCTTGGCATATGCGGTTTGCTAAATAAAGAAGCACTTACCAATATTGACACCAAAATCGTAGTTCTGCATTTCCTACATCCCGCTTCTCTATCGTTTTAAAACACTCCAAAGCCGGATAAGCATATCCAAGAATCAACCTGCAACCATAACCAACATTAAATTTCGAAACCCAATCCCATCAATTTATAACCAAACATGAAACAACCAATTTCCCATGAAGAAAAGAAACTTACACAAGACTACTTGTGATCAATTCTCCCAACATCTTCTAACTTTTTTCCCTTTTTGCCGCGTAAAATTAATGCAAAACTAACTGCAGAAACATAACAGGGAATTCAACATAACTATTCTAAAACATCATTAAATTTTGTGAACGTTAAGTAAAGAAAATATTAAGAAGGACAAAGATTACCTTAGTAAAACAAGATATATAGTATCTTAGAATGAATCTTTGTTGGAGTTTGTTGCAAATAACAGAATTGTGATATTGAGAATGTGAAACTTCAAAACTGAGAGAAATAATTGTATAAATTTTGTTGATTGTGTATGAAATTTGAAATATGTACGTGTTTATATATATATAAAGAGAGCAGTTTGGATATGGAAATGGAATTAGTAAAACGTACAAGAGAAACATGTAAGATGTTTCGAAACCATGGCTTACTTGCCTCCTACGCCTTTCATCCTTCCTTATTTTAATTTTCAAATACTCATTTTTTATAAGTTTTTTTTAATTCAAATTGCTATTTTTTACACAATATGATATGTCATATATAGTAGTTATAACAAATTCATGCATAAAATTTAAAATATAGGATATAAACCTATGGCACTTATAATATGACATTGTTAGTTTGTCATTTAAATCCACATATATACAACCTAGCTTAGAACATGTGTTTTTCAATGCTATCAAGAATATACAACCTTTAGAAAGAATTTAAGACGGATCATTTTCTTTAATACATATTTCACTCCTTTTTATCTTTACAAGATTCACCTTTTTATGCCACAATAAGCAAATCATAGAGCTTATCCATAAGAGTGTAAGTTGTTCACGTGTTATTAGAGAAATGAATGAAGTTAATCTTCATATTTTTATCAAGGATATATATGAAACTAACTCATATTATTTATTATTTCTTCACATAATTATGTTTATTGATTTTACTTGCTAGAGAATAATAATGAATTCATAGTTCTTGTCTTCTAGACCTTATTTTATATTGATCTAGTAGTTTCCTTGTTGGAGACTTTTTGAAAAGTGTATGCATAAGGCTGCCTTAAGAAGGTTAGCTAGGGTCAACGTCACCATAGAAGAATCCTTTAGAATTTTGACAACTTAAGGTATTGTATAAAGATGATATGATACGCGTTGTAAGTTATTCAAATTAATTAATTTGACTGACTTAATGTTTTACTAACAATATAACCTTGACTAAGCAACTGTTTTATACGTGACCCCTTTCCAATTATCCTACAAATTGTCATAAAGATTGAATATCATTTGGTCGTGTAGTTTTCTACATCGTATGTCTTTTTTCTGTTTTATTCACGTTACTCATGTTCACATTCACATTCACGTCCCATCACGGCCATCCAAGCCTTTTTCTATTTGCTAACAAATATTTAAAAATACTTTTTCTCTTTGCATATAAAATACAATCTGAATAAATTTATACGGAGTAACATATAGAGTAAACTTGTAACACCCCAACCCGACAATGGTCAAAATGTTACATTATGGTGTCAAATCAGAACATACAACGCAAGCGGAAGACTTATAAACACAAAGTTACAAAGGGAATACCAAGGAAATAAGGAAATACTAATTCTATACAAAGGGAACACCAAAACCAAAATACAAAATCAAACTAAGTCTAAAAGAAGCCAAATCCAACTAATCCAGATGCAAAGGGTATCTATCGTCAGGGTAGTCCACTAAGAGCTCCTATGCACTCTTCACTCAAACCCAGCGTCCA
>LBNU01006269.1:0-43963 GCA_014162995.1 Artemisia annua | reverse complement strand
AGATGTTTGTTGAGATGTTAATGAACAAGAAGGATTTTCTTCCTAATTTTTCATTTGAGTATCAAACTGGTGAGAATAACGCGTTGACAAATCTTTTTTGGGCTGATGAATATGCAAAATGGAACTATTATGCCTTTGGCGATGTCATGTCATTTGATGCTACATTCAGAACCAATAAGTAAGTTCATTTTTTTATATGTTTTTATCTTTTTGCAATTGATGAACTCTTTTTAATTAATAAGTTCATCAGTAAGTTTGTGTAAATGGTTCATCATTATAAATGTTTATGTGTGTTTATAATGGTTCATCAGTACTGAATTTAAATGGTTCATCAGTTATATTATAATGGTTCATCGTTGTATAAATGTTTTATCATTTGTTTTTCATAGTTACAAAATGGTTTTTGTACCATTTACTAGGATCGACAATCACAATCATTGTGTTACATTTGGAGCTGCCTTGTTGTCGTTGGAAACTAAAGAATCTTACATTTGGTTGCTTCAATGTTTTCAAAGAGCGTTTGTTAAAGCACCAAAGGTTATTGTGATTGATCAAGACGGAGCAATGAAAGTTGCTATAGAGACCGTTTTCCCTTTAGCTCGTCACAGATTATGCATGTGGCATATCATGCAGAAGTTGACTTCAAAGGTATAAAATAATAATGTTCCTCAATTTGTTTTTTTTTTGTTTTTTTTTGTTTTTTTGATTTTTTTTTAATTATTTTTTGTTAGTCAGTTACTTTTTGGTTTATTAGTTACTTTTATCAGTTAGATTTATACAATAATGTTCATCAGTGGTTTCTGTCCATCAACTTTTAATTTTTGATCTTGAATTTGTAGGTTGGTCCCGATTTAGCCAAAGATGAAACTTTTAAAAGAAGAATATCAGATATTGTTTGGACCGATAGAATAGAGCCCGAAGAGTTTGAGGATTTGTGGGAGCTTTTGTTAGTAGATTTCGATTTGAAGAGTCACGAATGGCTGTTAGATATGTATAACTTGAGGCATAAATGGATTCCAGCCTATTATAGGAATGAGTTGATGTCGGGTTTGATGCGTACTTCTTTTAGGTCTGAGAGTGAAAACAATGCGTATGGTCGTTTGACAAGTATTGATTTGACTTTATGGGAGTTCTATAATCACTTTGATAGTGTGGTGGGTTGTCAAAAATTTGCTCAACGTAAAAATGATCATGACAGTCGGTATACCATTCCAGATTTTCACACTGAACTTCTGATTGAAAAGGAGGCCTCAGAATTATACACTCGGTCCATTTTCTTTGATGTTCAAACTGAGATTTATGCTTCTGTGATTTCGTGAATGTCGGTGAGTGTTTCGGATGTTGATTCTGGGAAAAAATATGTTATACAAGATACTGGTGAAGATGAGAAGATTTCAAGGCGACATCGTATAGTGAAGGGGAAATCACTGTACGACGTTTTTTATGAGGTATCATCTTTTTAATGAGGTTCATCAATTATAATATTTTTAATGAGGTTCATCATTGTCTTTTTAATGAATCTTTTTAATGAGGTTCATCAATTATTTCACGTGTTGTGTAAACCATCTGAGGAGTTTTATCAGTGTACGCGTAAACATTTTGAGTCGTATGGACTGTTATGTCGTTATATCTTTTATGTTATTCGGTTGTCAAAGGTGAAAACTTTTCCAAGGAAATACGTGCTTAGGCGTTGGTCACAAGATTCATTACCACCTGCATCAGTTATTCAAGCCAGTGGTGACACTCCTGATATGATATTGCGTGAGATATTCAAATCAGTTGAGTATTGTGTGAATCGTTATGCAAATGAACCTGAGCTGCTGCAGAAGTTTAGAGATCATCAGGTTCAGTTAATGGCAAAAGCAGATGCTGACGTTCCTATTCCCAAAAAGACTAATAAACGAGATAGACTTGCTTCAATTCTTGGTGTGTCGCAACCGGAAGAGATAGTTGTAAATATTCCTAAACAGGTTAGTATGGATTTTTTTTATCATATGTGAATCTATTTCTGTTTTTAAAATAGGTTCATCAGTTATTATAGGTTCATCAAATAGGTTTATCAAATAGGTTCATCAAATAGGTTCATCAGTTATTTTAGGTTCATCAGCTTTCAATGTTTATCAGTTTTGATAGCTACAATTGTTCAACATCTTTTTTGATCATCCAATTGTTATTGTGTTGTTTTTGGTTCAAAACAGGTTAGTACTAAGGGTTCGCGAAAGAGAATTAAGAGCAGTATTGAGCGTTCAATGAATCCAAGTGGGAAGCGTAGGAAGAATTGTAGATTCTACAAATGTAGCATGAACGATCATAATCAGGCGAGTGCAATGCCATCAGAGCTCAAGTTGCTGCTAAGAAGGCTAGCGATAAGGCTGCTGTGAGGGAGATGAAGCAGAAGGAGAGATTGGCTGGTAAGAAGGCGAGATTGGCTGAGAAGAATGCTTCTGTATTGGCTGCTAAGAAGGCGAGAATGGCTGAAAAGAATGCTTGTGTAGTTTCTTAGTTGTCTTTTAGATAAATAAATGTAGTTTTTTTTCCTTCTGTTAGACAAAAAAATGAATTTTTCAGGTTCATCAATTTTTAATAGATGTTCACCAATTTTACTTAAGTTCTTTTCAGGTTCATCAATTTTACTTAAGTTCTTTTCATGTTCATCAAATTTTTTCAGGTTCATCAATTATTACTTATAAATTTTTACTTGAGATGTTCATAAAATTTTTTCAAGTTCATCAATTATTACTTATAAAATTTTACATAACAAACTGATAATTGTGTCTAGGTTCATCAAATCGAACAAAGCTCTTTTCAGGATCATCAAATTTTTTCAGGTTCATCAAATTTTGCATAACAAACTGATAACTTTGTTAACCTAAAATAACTTGACCATATCAACCAACCAAAACAACTTGTTATGAACTTAAAAAACTAATATTTATACTAAAACATTCACCAATTACATTAGATTGTTCTGGAAATCAAAAATCACTTGCCAACAAAAACTGTTACTACTGCAAACTATTTTAACCATACGAAGCAAGTAAATATTCCAAACATTCATCAACTAGATTAGATTACTACTGCAAAGTACTTAGCCATAACAAACTAGAATTACGTGATTGTTTTCACTCCTTCTTCTTCTCCTTTAGAAGAGCACTTGCTTGATTTTCGAAATACTCGCTGGCACGATCTGCAATATTCTTTGCTGACTTGTCCTGGAGCATTTTCTTTTCCTTCAGAGTTAAACGATGATAATATTCAATCTCGCTCTCCACTACAGGTACGTTCTCATTAAATTCGGACAACAGAATCTTTGTGATGTACTTCTTTCTCAAGTCTTCTATTTGTTTCTTTTGTTCTTTTCCTTCTGGTAAAAACCTAGCATCAAAGTCCTTCTTTCCTGAATACGTTCCATGTGCCTCATGGCGAAAATTCCACAATCAACATAATTGTTGCTGGTTTGCCATGACATTTTCACATTAGCTACTTTGTATTCATCCAGTTCTTGGTAACGTGGATACCCATTATCTTTCAAGTACTTTATAAAGAGATATATGTGTAATAATAAATTAAAAACAATGAGCTTCAATTTATCTACATTGATGAACATACATTTAATATAAAGATAAAATTCTTACCACATGAGTAAACTTTTTCCCATATCTATTTTTGATTGAGTCTTTGACGTTCATGTTGTCTAGAATATGTATTTGAGGATCTCTCAAGTTGAAACAAACGAGATAGTAGTGTTCGTCAGCGAGCATCATCGGGCAAATCATCTGTTAAACATAGTGTTAACTTTTACAATTGCGTATAAGTTCAACAATTTTTTATCTCATACAAACTAGTAAAATAAAAGTGCTTACTAGGTCAATCTCTTTGATAGATTGATAAACAGAGATGAACAATAGATTCGTTATTTCCTCCACAAACTTTGACATGTTAGCTTTCAATTTAACACTCCTTGTCGCCATTTTTGCTGACTGTGGTGCATCAATATAGGTTAAGTTAAATCGTATGTAAACAGATTTCAAATATTACAAAGTTCTTTTCAGGTTCATCAATTTTTTTCAGGTTCATCAATTTTTTCAGGTTCATCAAATTTTACTTATAAATTTTTACATAAGAAACTGATAATTCTGTTTAGGTTCGTCAAATTGAAAAAAGTTTTTTTTTCAGGTTCATCAAATTTTACTTATAAATTTTTTTCAGGTTCATCAAATTTTACTTATAAAATTCTATTCAGGTTCATCAAATTGAACAAAGTTCTTTTCAGGTTCATCAAATTTTTTCAGGTTCATCAAATTTTACTTATAAAATTCTTTTCAGGTTCATCAAATTATGTTAACATAAAATAATTTTGTAACTTACAATAATTGATGTATGGCAAAATAGCTTCCTCAATGATCCTGTGCTCCTTTTCCGTTCAGATTGGTTAAGTACATATGCCCACATATCAATGACTCCCGCACTGACTTCATTCCCTTCTTTGAAGCTCTCAAAGTGGATTCTTTGACCATCAACAAAGTAGGAATGAAATAACACATCACTGCAATTTCATTTTAAGATAATATTTTAGGAAAAGAAAAAGAAAGAAAAAACTACTGATTAAGGGCTACGATTTTTTAAATTGATGAATTTAATACTTACTCAAGATCTCCTCTTGCAGCGAAAATTGTATCAGCCACCTTTTTTTCATTGTGATGTGTAACATATAACAAACAAGATCTAGGTAAACAAGGTGTGTTTGGATCGAGTAAATTTAGAGAGAGAGAGGGAGTGGGTGTTTTCTAGAGAGAGAAATACTAGTTGGTTAGATTAAGAGAATGAAAAGCACCAACCCTCTCCACATGTGGAGAGGGGTACTTATAGTCTTACAAGAAATAAAAGAAAAACGCCCCGTATGGGCTGTGGATCAGGTATACAGTGGGTAAGAGACCCGTCCTTCTTCCACGGTGTTACTAGACTAATCTAAATACTAAATAACTATTAATGTAACTACGAGCTATAACTATGCTATTACATAAATGAGGTGACCGAGTCTTTCCTAGGAATATTTGTATTCCTAACAATCTCCCCCTAAGCGAGGTCACCTTGGGAGTCACTTTAGGCATCTTTGGTCACCTTTGAAGATTAAGATCTTTGTCTTCTAGCATTCTTGTGACGTTGTAGCTCGTAGTGTTGATTCTTCATATTCAGCACACTTTGTACTTCAAGCATTCTTTAGATCTTGTGATTTGTGGTTCCTTTGGTATGTATGATCTTTGAGCTTTCTTTGAGATCAGCAGCCACCGTAAATATCTAAGTTCATCCTTTGTTGTATTCGCCATCATGTGGAGTAGTGACTTTGACCCGTCATGCTCACACTCTTCTGGAATAGGAGACTTTTTCATCAGAGTTGCAGAAATGTTGTTGTTAGTCTCTTTTCATTGATGATCTTCATTCATAATGAGTTGGCAGTGTGAGCATGAGGTATGGAATGACACGATTCAGCTGGAGTTGGGTATCAACATCACCATCTTTATATGTTCCTGAAATAAGACAGTTAGCAATAAAGATAGAGAACGAATATGGCTTTGTCATTTGTTCTGCGAGGACGTACTACCCTCCGGTTTTGTGAAAACCGACCTGTGATCAGGTAGAATCTCTTTTTAAAGAAGACTCTCCTTGACAGGAATTTCCAGCTTGTAGTAATGAATCTTCCAAAGAATCCACTTCGGAATCATCATACTAAGCATGTTCTCTTACCGGAACGTCTCAAAGCAGACGGCACGATAGAGTGAATCAGTGAATTGATATTCACTGATTGATGAGAAAAATGATTTATCTAAATCACTCGCGTGTCACTTGATAAACAATTTTTGACACGACGAGAGTTTCATAATTTTGAATCACATTTCCATCAAAAATACTTTTGTTTTGAGAAAGAATATCCAATCAATGTGCTTGAAAGAAAGTATATTAGCACATTGAAAGGTTTTACAAAAGCATCTGTCAATCCATATCCTGGAACAAGTTTGATTCAAAGTTGAATCGCACCATTGTTGCTTTCCAGTTGTCACTTGATCATTGATCCAAAACGGATCTCACATGTCACCTACCAAGAGCTTGAAAGATGTTCGCTCTAGAAGGATTTCCATCGTCATTATGAATAATTGAATATCACTCGGATGTTCTGGCAATACCACAAGGATAATGCGTAGGACTCTAAATATATTTCTTACTTTCCACGGTGTATGAAACAGTAAGCATATTGGAATTGTGTCCTAACTGGATTTATGGATGATCTCTTGGCTCTAGGCTCAATAGTGCGTTTGATCTGCTCCTGGAGACTGGGGAGGCGTCTCCTGTTTAGGTACCAACATAGCTCGCAATGAGTGGTCGATACATTGCACAGGGTTCCCCGTAAGAATGAAACAAGTCCTTTTAAGAGAACTTGAGTGGCTTTGGAAGGTTAGTGCAGTGCGTCACTGGGTCCATGACGTCTTGTCTTCAATACCGGTGTTACCTTAGTAACCACCAGTAGCCTATGAGTTGAACCCGGTTTCTGCCCTAAGGTTGAATAAATGGAGGGCTATTTCTTTTCACCATTTCTCATTTCGTTTCTTTTTACTTCTTCAAACCCTTCAGTGCTTACCGAGACTTCATCACTAGAACCTTGTTGGGTTTGTTCTCGTCCTAGCTCTATCCCAGTCGGCACTCTTCCCTTTCTCACTTTTCTCCTTTTTTCAATCATTCCTAAGGACTTCTAATCTATCTAAAGGATTGTCCCTGGGAAGATCCTTCCGGTTCTGGTGTATCATGGGAACTCATACCTAACCTTAACCATCCTTATAACTCCATGCATTAAAGTAAATTGGTCGGTCTTTGGTAATTTTCCATAAACGACTTTTGCTCCCCCTCAATATGTGCATCGGTATTCGAAAGAGTTTAGCACATATGTGGGAGCCTATTATTGAGTCCAAAAGATCACATTTGATTATCAGATTTCATATTTAAATCACATTCTCTGCCCTAATCAAAAATTTCAAACCTTTTGAGATTTTGGATCTCAATTGATTTAAATAAGTTAGAAAACTTTTGGGAGAAAATACGGTGAGTTTTAATATTTTCTGATAAAAGGAACCTTTTTATGCTCCCCCTCAATCTGTGAGGGAGGTTGTTATGTGTCAGAGTCGATGAGTTTTGAAAAGATTTGAAGCTTTAACGAAAAACTCTTTGAAAAATTCTCATACTGACACATAACCACCAAGTTGTTTTATTGCTTATTATGTACAAAGTGTTGCGTTTTGATGATTTTATAAAATTTTGAAATCACTCTCCCCCTCAATCAATGACCCATTTATATTTTTGAAGAAAAATTGTTTGTCATTGATTGAGTGATGAATTTTATGAAAAAATTTCCATTTTGGTTTCCAAAAAATTTCATGGTATCACCAAGTTTTGCACAAATACTTTCCTGAAGAATCATAGAATGGAAAGCATTTGCGTATGCAAAGAAGACTTCTCTCCTTTAACCAGAAGTGATGCACTGAAACGTACATCATTCGGAAAGGCAAGAATATAATGTAATTCAAGCCTTTGTTAGGAATAGCTGTCTTTTTGGCGACAAGCTTTCCCCTACAATGAGGTCCGGGTTGCTATCTGATGTGATAGCAAGCCATAAAATTAGGCCTGGGTTACAGTCTGAAGTAACTGTAAGCCATAGTTAGAAATTTGAGAAACGACATGTTTTAGAAAACGGTTTTATTAAGGACGAAAAACTCTCGCTCAAGCATATGTATGCCTCCGTGCATTATTGAATGACATTTCTAGAGACGTACATAATATTGATTACACGAGAGACATGTCGAGAGAAGAATATTTTTGGGTTTTTAAAATGAGTTTTTGAATTTTTATGGGTTTTGGTTTAGCTTATATACAAAGGATATTAAAAGCCATTTCGTTACTCCTCAGTTCCTTCCTGAAGACGTTTGAGAGTGTCTGGTGATAGACACTTCATGCCAAGGCGTGGGAGAATGAATTCGAATCGTTCCCTTTGAAGCGCCTTAGTAAAGATGTCTGCCAACTGATATTCCGTCCTCACGAAGTATAGCTCAACCACCCCTTTCTCAACTTGTTCCCTTATGAAGTGATGTCGGATATCAATGTGCTTGGATCTGGAGTGTTGGACATTGTTGCAGCAAAGAGCAATTGCACTATTGTTGTCACAATACAGAGGGATTTTGTTGAATTTGAAGCCGTAGTCTGAAAGTTGAGACCTCATCCAAAGGATTTGAGCACATCAAGATGACATGGCTATGTATTCAGCCTCTGTAGAGGATATGGAGGTACTCATTTGCTTCTTAGATGCCCAGCTCACAAGTTTGTTACCCAGAAATTGTGCACTACCCGACGTGCTTCTCCTCGAATCTTGACACCCTGCATGATCTGCATCTGCATATGCTGTCAGCTCCATTGCTGTTTCCTTCGGATACCATAGACCCATATGAGTAGTCCCTGATAGGTATCTAAAGATTCGTTTAACAGCTTCCAGATGCTTTTTGGTAGGATTGGACTGATATCGGGCACACATGCACACTGCAAATAGAAGGTCTGGTCTACTAGCAGTGAGGTACATAAGAGATCCAATCATACTTCGATATTTGGTTTGATCAAATGGGATTCCAGAGGTGTCTTCATCAAGCTTAGAGGTTGACACCATGGGAGTGTCAACAGGATCACATGAGTTGAATCCAAATTTCTTTAATATCTCATTAGCGTACTTGGATTGATTGATGAAAATGCCTTCAGGATTTTGCGAGATTTGAAGCCCTAAGAAGAATGACATTTGTCCCATCATTGACATTTGAAATTTAGAGCTCATCTCGAGACAAAATTGATCACATTCCGCAGCATCAGAAGAAGCAAAGATTATGTCATCTACATAGATTTGCACATGGAGCAGATGTTTGCCTGATTTCCTTGTGAATAATGTTGGATCCACGACTCCTTTGGAAAATCTGTTAGCCAGAAGGAACTTGGATAAAGTATCATACCATGCCCTGGGTGCCTGCTTAAGTCCATAAAGAGCCTTCTTCAGTCGGTAGACATGATTTGGAAGCTCAGGATTCACAAAGCCTTTTGGTTGAGAGACATAGACCACTTCCTTCAATTCACCATTAAGAAATGCAGTCTTAACATCCATTTGATAGACGATCATATTTTGACTGGCCGCATTTGCAAGAAATATTCTGATTGCTTCAATTCGTGCTACAGATGCAAAGGATTCCTCAAAGTCTATCCCTTCTTCTTGACGGTATCCCTTAGCAACAAGTCGTGCCTTGTTCTTGAGTACATCTCCATATTCATCAAGCATGACCTTGAATATCCACTTGAGTACTATGATCATTGCACAGTCTGGAGCAGGGAATAATTCCCAAACATCAAGTCTATCAAACTCGTGGATTTCATCTTGCATAGCTTCGAACCAACAACTTTTAGTTAGTGCCTCTTTGAAATCTTTGGGTTCGACTTTGGATAGTACCGTGTGAACAAAACACCATAAGGCATCAGTGCCAAGTTGCTTTTGTGTAGACACCGGTCGTGAAGGGTTTCCAATGATATTATCAATTGGGTGATCATTGGTCCATTTCCTGAGATGTTCATGTGGTTGGGTGGATGATGCTGAGTGGCTCATGTTGTGATCTCCCGAAGTAGATGTATCTAAAGAGTATTCAGGAGCAAAGATGTTTACAAAAGGAGCTTCAACTGGAGGAGAGTCTAAAATATCTTCAAAAGAATTACTTCCTGCTGGGGCTTGCTGTACCGTAGAAGTCTGAACGCTGGATGATGTAAGTGAATGACTTATGGAGTGAGCTTCTTGACTGATGGAAACCGACTTATTAGGACCTTCAGGATTAATTGGAAGAGGAGCTTCCACAACCGGAGGTGATTGTGATGAGTCATTGTTAGTATCAACAGCTGGAGGCTCAAAGTATTCATCAAACATTGGATCAAACAGAGTCTTCAATTCTTCACTGGTGGGAGGTACATAAGATGTTGCAGGAGAAAGAAGCTGTACAAGACCTGAACTGATTGGTCCATGAGTAAGTAGATTAGGTGCGGGTTCAGAACTAGATTGTCCAAAAGCCGAATGCTCAGACAACACATCGAATGTAACGTGAATTGTTGCCATGATTTGTCGGGTTTGTTTGTTGTAGATTCGGTATCCCTTGCGTTCTAGAGCATAGCCAAGGAAGAACCCAATATCAGCTTTAGCTTTTAGTTTTCCAAGATCTTCGCTGTCGTTGGTAGGGTAGCAAAGAGCTCCGAACAAACGTAGAGAAGATAAATCTGGTTTCCTGCCGTGCACAAGCTCGTATGGAGTTTTGCTGTGCAGAGTATGAATCAAGGATCGGTTTTGAGTGTAGCAAGCTGTGGCAATAGCTTCTGCCCATAGAAACATCGGAGCTTTGGAGAATATCAACATGGTTCGTGCAGCTTCAACAAGAGTCCGATTTCGTCTTTCGACAACCCCGTTCTGCTGTGGAGTGCGTGGAACACTTTTCTGATGAGTAATGCCCATATTTTCATAGAACTGAATAACTTGTTTATTAGTAAACTCGGTTCCATTGTCTGTTTTGATGATTCTGACAGTTTTGTTGAGTAGTACTTGCAGCTGCTTGATGAGTTTGATGATGATTTCAGGAGTCTCATCCTTGGTTCTCAAAAACTTCACCCATGTAAATCGTGAGTAGTCGTCGACTACCACAAGTACATATTTTTTCCCATTAATACTCTGCACTCTCATGGGCCCGCATAGATCCATGTGAAGGGTGTGAAGAACTTCCATGTTGGTGTTGACAGTTTTGGGTTTTTGAGCATACTTTTTGCTTTTTCCTAGCTGACATGCGGAGCACAAATGATCTTTCTCATACTTAAGTCTAGGCATGCCTCGAACAAGATCTTTACGTGTGAGTTCATTAATGGTACCAAAGATGGTTTAAACGTCGATGCCATAACCATGATTTGTTCTTAGATGCTTTAGACAGCAAGCAGATTGGAGAGGACTTCATCATGTCTTCGATAGAGATGGTGTAAAGATTGCTGCCACGGCTACCTTTCAGAAGATCAATACCATCCAGTTCTCTAACAAAACATGTATGCTTTCTGAAAGCAACCTCTAGATCAGAGTCACAGAATTGACCAACAGAAAATAGATTATGCCCAAGTCGTTCCACATAATACACCCTTGAGATCACGCTGTCACCAAAGACATAATCTCCATAACCCATAATTGCACCAAAATGATCGTTCCCAAATCTAACTGTCCCGATAAACTTTTTCACGAAATTCTGGAGCCGTAAGCGATCCCCTGTCATATGTTTAGAGCAACCTGAGTCCAAATACCACATGACAATTTGAACGACCTGCATTTGAAACCAGAAAACAATGGATAACTGACATACGTAGATCCCCATGTGAATTTGGGGTCCGTTTGGTTAGCACATACAAATTCAGGATTCACAAGAGATAATGACGATAATGTGTTCACAGTAGAGACTACACTATTGGTTGCATTGGGCCTAACAGTAAGGTGTTATGCATTTAAAGACAAAATTCTACCCGTAGGCTTCCATTTCCAGACCATCTTAACTTTTGGATAAGCTAATCTAGTCGAGGAACATAGGTTTTCTAGAGTGAATCTTCTTCCAATGGGCCTCCATTGATAACCTACATTAGCAAACTTATTCCCTGTTTCTTTCCAAATTTGCTTGTTCTTTTCAAATTTCCTAGCATTATTAGCATGGGACCATTTAGAGCATTTTAAGAAAGACACAACACATTCATCATGATTACCAGAAATTAAACATCCATCACTTGTCTTACAGGTAGCATTAGAATTCGAATTAATAACAGTACGCTTAGTGCTAATACTAGAATCAACACGATTCATTTTGTCCAAAACTACTTTATTGTTCCTAGGGTGGTTTCTACTCTCTTTCCTTGATCACTCCTAGCTGGCGAAGTCTTATCTTTCCTTGTATTGCAGTAAGGCTTTGACTTGCTAGCTTTAGTGTCACTGATTACTCCTGTAGAATTAATGAATGGAACATTAGTTTTATTTACTACCACTTGTTTTTCTGGTCTTGATGTGCTGGGTTCACACGCATTAAGTGGTATTGCAAAGGTAATTTGCTTGGGCTTAGTGACAGCTAATGATGTAGTGGATCTATCTCGTTGGTTATCAATCTTAGGACATGTGCCACTAGCATATTCTAACAACTCTTGCGAGCGTTTAGTGACGAAGCACGCATCTAAAGCAGAGCTATCATGTGGCCTTATAACTCTAACCTCTTCTACAGTATCATGAAGCATACCAAGACACTCCTTAAGATACATGAGATAATATCTATGCGCAGACTTATTATTCTTAAGAGGCAACGGGATATACACATCATCAATATTATGGTTTACATCAGCAGATGCCTTTGAGCCAACATCAACACAAGTGTTTACTGGCTTTTTCCCTTTTTCATGAGCCTTTAGATTCTCAATTTCATTAAGCAAAGATGTTATTTTGTTATTTGTTTTGTCCCGATTAATTTTAATTGAGTCATATAACTCTTTGTAATGCTGTTTAACCTTTGAATTTTCTGCTTGAAACCAATCATTTTCTTGTTGCAATCTATTGATGGTGTTTTGAAGATGAAAATTCTGAGAATCTAGTGGCATAAGTTTCTAGGAGCCAATCACATCACCCTTGTTTGATTTCAATTGTGANCAAAGATGTTATTTTGTTATTTGTTTTGTCCCGATTAATTTTAATTGAGTCATATAACTCTTTGTAATGCTGTTTAACCTTTGAATTTTCTGCTTGAAACCAATCATTTTCTTGTTGCAATCTATTGATGGTGTTTTGAAGATGAAAATTCTGAGAATCTAGTGGCATAAGTTTCTAGGAGCCAATCACATCACCCTTGTTTGATTTCAATTGTGAAATCTGAGCTTTCAATCTTTGGATCGTGTTCAAGTGAGCTTGAATCCTTTCATCTCGGTTGCTTATTTCAAAAAATGCATCAAAATCAGGAGCATCCAAGGATGTCTTGACTCTGGTAGTTTTCACTTTTTCTTCTAGGTGTTGATATTTTAATTGCAAATTAAGATTCTCAACTTCTAATTTTGAAAAGTGCCTGACCATGTTATCATGATCATTGTTTTGGATTTTTTTAAGCAACTTCAAATTCTCCCCCTCAAGCTCACTAACACGATTCTTGATATTGCAAAAGACATTAGACATATCATGAAATTGAGAAGCAGTTAAAGCAGAATCAGTAGCATTATAATAAACATTTTGAGCAATGCATTTGGCAATCAAATTGTCATTCATGATTAGAATGTTCTTGTTCTCAATCTCACGTTTTTTAAGTTCAATAGCATTGAGCTCTACCACTTTTTCCATATCTTTGAAAGTTGTCCTAACTTCACCAATTTCAGTTTCCAGGGAATTTTTAAGACTATTAAAATGGCCTTTGAGAAGGTCAAAGAATGGAATGACCTCTGTAAGATAGCACCGTTTAGTTTGTTCAAATCCCCTCTCCCCTTCTGTAATACCCATTGGTGTAATTCTCTTTTTACATGTTTTGTCAAAATCCTCAAACAATTTATGGAATACATACATGGCAATAAGAGTTTTACATTTAGTGGGAAGACTTCTAGGGACAATATGCGCAGGTGTATTGGGTGGATACACTGTTGTAGAAGGCACTATCTTAAGAGTTGGCATTTCGCTTTTAAGCTTTTCCACCTTCTTTTTTTCAATGTCTAATGCCCAAAACACTTGTTCAGGTGTTAAATTAGTTTGAGGCTTAAACCTAGACTTAAATGTAGACAAAGTGGACTTATAGGTAGATTCAAAGTTCTCTTTGTCATAGTCATGTACGTGGTTTAATTATGACATGCTTTGCTACACACTTAGGGTCATTCATTTTCTCAATCATCTTATCCCTAGTAGTTTCAGCACTTTCAAGGGTCTCATCAAACGATTCAACGCAAGGGGGATCATGAATAGGTTTGAGAAGTTCATAGCCATCATATATAGAAGTTTGGGCCTCTATTGCCTTCTTACAGTAATTAGGCGAGGGATCTCCCATAATGTTCTCACTATGTTCATCACTAAACCTTCTATGATTAATGATCATGTTGAACGCTTGTTTGGATTGATCAAGACGGTACAATTTATCTTCAAGTTTATTTTTCAACGTTTTAAGTTTGGAAAAATCACTTAAGAGTTTGGTTTCCTTTTCTTTGAAATCCTGTTTAAGCTCTTTGACACTTTCTTGAATTTCTTGTTTATGCTTAACAGTTTGCTCAAATTGTTTTTGTAAAGAAAATAATCCCCTTTTAAGTGTTTCCTCCCTTAGGTTTCGTTCAGTGATAAAAGTACGCATCTGACTTTCCATTATCTGTTCACGTTCAGTTAGTTCAAATTTAGCACATTTTACATTCCAGGCCAACTGATCTTTATAGATTTCAAGTTTGCATGCAAGGGGGTGATCAGGAAAGTCGGTGAAATCATGCAATTCAGGGTCATTATCGATGGCAGAAGATACACTACTAGGTACTACATTTTCTTTGTTATGTTTCACATATTGCTCATATGGGACAATATAACTATTCCCCATACTCGCATTATCTGACTCACTAACGCTAGTTTGTTGTACGTCATGATGCATCTTTTGTTTGATAATAGCAATATTAATAGCAGAAAACTCATGACTTTGTACATCAGATTCTGTGCCTTGAGACACATAATGCTCAGGAGGGTGAATATCACTATTTCCCTGATCAGCTTTATCTATCTCAATGACACTTGTCTGATGTAATTTGTCGTAGTCATCATATAATTTTAGTACATCAGAGATGACAGATGAGTTGATATGGCTAGACTGTTGTGGAGATGATACTGCTGGTGAAAGATTTGCCATGAAGATGGTCTGAGCAGTGCGTTCATCATCAACATCGGAGTCAAAGGCATCACAGTCGTCAGCTTGGAAGATATTTGGATCATTAAGGGCCAAGTCCTGAACTGGTTGATCATCCACGTCACCATCAAACGTATTCCCCTGAACCCCTGCTAGAAACATAGCTTCCTCATCATCCAGTGCGGCACCATTTTCCTGAGCTTGCAGCAGTAACATGACGTCCTTGAACTAATCAACATTCTGTGGACGCTTAGGCTGGTTGCAATTCCTGGCAATGTGACCTAAACCGCCACAGTTGTAGCACTTGACTTGCTTTCCAGGTCCTTGATTACCATTTCCCATTCTGTTCTGAACCCCTCCATTTCCAGCTGCCACATTTCCTCTACCAACATTCCTCTGATTCATGTTCTGTCGACCTTGAACATTTTGTATCACTACTTTTCCATCTTCCATAGTTGCTTGATTGCGTGGGTTAGATGATGCCCGAAGTTGGTTGTTAGTTTGAGGAAGAGTTGCTTTGAATTACTGTGCAAGTAAGGCGACTTGACTTGCTAACTCATCAATCTTCTTATCAGTATGAGAGTATCCTGAGTCACCTTGTAGTGGAGCTGGTTGACTGGAGTTAGTTGATTGCTGATATGAAGCTGTGTTTTGATGAGGTTGATTCATGGAGGATTGAATGATTGGATGAACATCTGAAACCAAAGCCAAAGGATCACTGGAGGCAGTTGGGGTAAACCTTTCCCTGAGTTGGCATCAAACATGGCATGTTTCTCATGCTGTTGTAGGTAGGCATAAAGTTGCTCGTAGTTGGTTTCCCTCAAGCCTTTGTTGAGTTTCATTGCTGTGACGAATCTATCTCACTCAGGTGTCATGTTGTTCACAAATTTTGAATTGAGTTGAATGTTCGGCATAGTCATCCTAATGATCCTCATGTCGTTAACCAGCTTGTGAAATCTGACATAGTAATCATTAATGTTTTCACCAGGATTCATCTTGAAATGCTCAAATTCGTCATACAGCTGTGATTCTCGATCCTCTTTGGTTAATTCAGAACCGGAAAGAAGCATCTTGACATTGTCCCAAACAGCTTTAGCTTCAGTGTTGAAGTTGATGAGCTTGTAGATGTCGTTTGGTAGACCTTGTATGACTATGTTAGAAGCTCTAATGTCAGCTTCATACCGCTTCTTTTCCTCTTCATTGAAATCCTTGTAAGTGCGAGGTCTATCGATACTAAGGGTGACACTTCCATCCTCACCCGTGGTAATGGTATCCCTAGTTGTTCCCAATTGAAACGGTCCTTCATCGATGGATCGAAGAATGTTTTCTCCGTTCTCCTTTCCTAAACAATATAAGCGAATCCTTTGTGCCCATGATTCATAGTCTGTCCTATCTAACATAGGAGGATGAGTATCCGATCCTGCCGCTTGAATGTCATTAGAAGAACTGCTAGCCATTATGTAAATTACTTACGGGATTTTACAACTTTCGTGATTTAACCCCGAGAAATAGATTCTTTCGCGGGATTTTACCAAATAAACACAAGAAACCGTAAAGTAACCACTTCACACGATGCAATGTCAATGGTATGATTGTGAATTGAACCACACGTGTCAAACCACAAGGCAGAAACCGCATGAGACAAACCGCAGGACACAAATCGCAGGAGACAAAGCGCAGGACACAAACCGCAGGAGACAAACCACAGTACACAAACCACAGGATACAAACCGCAGGAGACAAACCGAAGGACACAAACCGCAGGAGATAAACCACAGTACACAACCCGCAAGAGACAAACCACAGTACACAAACCTCTGGATACAAACCGCAGGACACAAACTACAAGAGACAAACCACAGTACACAACCAGCAGAAGACAAACCTCAGTACACAAACCTCAGGATACAAATCGCAGGACACAAACCACATGAGACAAATCTTAGACGAGTGGGAGGAAGATGTCACTATCACTGCCTTTTGTCCTCTATACCCATGTCACTATCACTGCCTTTTGTCCTCTATACCCATGTCACTATCACTTCCTTTTGTCCTTTATACCACAAATGGAAAACAAACAAACCACACCACACAAACCTCAACTAAAACCACCTCTTTACACTTCTTAGCACTTCTTGGCACACAAACCACAACTATGAATTTCTTAACAAAACTTCACTAAATTCACCAAAAACGTAGCCAAATGAACGATTCAAGCCACCAAACTTCAAACTACGATGAATCTAACTGAAAGTACAACAAACTAACGATTCTAACAAAAAAACAAGATCAACGAGCTATGTTGTTTTCACACCCATTCGAACCAAATTTTTCCACCAAGACTTTACCTAAATGGATGATTCAAGCCACTACACTTCAAACTAAGATGAATCTAACTACCCTAAGCATGAAAGTACAACAAGCTTATGAATCAAACCACAAAAAAAAAACTAACGAGCTAGTTTTTTAATAACCATTCGAACCAAAAAAAATTTTCACCAAAACTTTACCTAGAACTCCTAAAGCTAGCTATCCCAAGAATGTAACCATGGCTCTTGATACCAATTGTAACATATAACAAACAAGATCTAGGTAAACAAGGTGTGTTTGGATCGAGTAAATTTAGAGAGAGGGAGTGGGTGTTTTCTAGAGAGAGAAAGAGAGAGAAATACTAGTTGGTTAGATTAAGAGAATGAAAAGCACCAACCCTCACCACATGTGGAGAGGGGTACTTATAGTCTTTCAAGAAATAAAAGAAAAACGCCCCGTATGGGCTGTGGATCAGGTATACAATGGGTAAGAGACCCGTCCTTCTTCCATGGTGTTACTAGACTAATTTAAATACTAAATAACTATTAATGTAACTACGAGCTATAACTATGCTATTACATAAATGAGGTGACCGAGTCTTTCCTAGGAATATTTGTATTCCTAACATCATGTACCTTGTTCTTCATCACAACCACTCTTTGAAAATACGGAGATTTTAGAGATTCAGAAGGTTTGACTTTTCTCTTTTCTTTTATATTCTCTAAGCCTTCTTCACCTTCACTAATATTCTTCGCCGTTTCAGGTATTTTAAGCTTTTGAGCGATTGTGTTGAACGAATTAAGTGGCGTGGTAAAATCGTCATCTTCTGCTTCATTAACATTGACTTCATTCAATGTTACCTTTTCTTCTGGTGCTGGTGGAGCACACGATATGGGTCTTATCATCTTTGGTTTAGGTGAAGACTTTATCCTTATTACTCCTGTTTCCTTCATTTCCGAAGCTCCGTCTTGAATTATTTTCCAAGCACTGTCATCAATTTTGTCATTCAACAATCCTGACGATGTGTGCAAGAAAGGTGTGTTCTTTATCAACTCATCCAAGATCTGCTCAGGGTCTTGCTTCTCTTGATACAAAACCAAAGCTTGGGAATTCTGAAATTGCTCCGGGTTGAATATTGGGAATTCTGGCCTTGGGTTGTCCGGTTGAGGTTCATCTGTTTCTATAGATATTTCATTGGCCTTGGACCCATCAGTATCATCACCCATCATTATCATCAACGTTTGTGAACTCTTAGATGTTGTACTGTTCACCAATTGTTCATCCATTCCTGGACTTCCAACAATGATTCATTCCCGGGGTGTTTCTCCAATCCAGCCCTTAGCATGTCATCAATATTAATTTTCATTTCTTTTATAACGATAACATGTTCTTCAGTGAGTTACTGAATTCCTGTCATTAATATAATCAAATAAGTCTTTTGGGCGCAAATAAGATCTAAATTTCAAAAGTAAATCGTAAGATGGTAAAGTGATAAATCGTAAAGTAAGCCTAAAGTTTTTTTACCTCCGCTGATTTGAATTGGGAATACTCCCCTTGAAACTCTAATATCATTGCTGATAACTGTTGTTGGGTGAGCTTAATGCTTGAGGATGACGGTTCATCATTTCTATTTTCAGATGTTTGATCGGTCCCCGTCATTGGATCAGCCATTGGATCAGATTCGGTCCTTTGAATATCATCCTCAGTTCTGGTGTTTGTAATAACATCATCTGTTAATTGATGAACCGAATAAAAGAAATTAAAATATTCACTGATGAACCTCATTCTAATATATGCAAATTTCAAACATCACAAAATAGATTTTTTACCGAATGGTTGTGGATCTTCCCAATGAGGCTCCTGAATATCATCTATATGAACATTATAAGGCATTTGCTCATCAACGTCAGCTGCCTTTGGGGAATTTGAAGTTCGTTTCCTTTTGTATCCGACAACGCTTTTGAACATGTTCATCGAATAGCGGTTGCTAGGAGATAGCGAACTCCTTTTCCTTTTCTGTTTTCCTCCTACATAGTATAAAGTTCATCAGATTATTAACAGGTTCATCATAAAGCAGATTATTAATATAATATAAGGTTCATCAGATTATTAACAAGTTCATCATAAAGCAGATTATTAATATGATATAGTACAAGGTTCATCATATTATCATTTTTGTTTACCTTTAATTGTTCTTTTTCTCTTCTTTACCGTATATTCTATCAGCATGTTATCTTCATCTTCTCCGATCACTGGCTGTATTTGATCTTCTTCTGTTTTCTCTTCCTCTATTTCATCTCCATAATTCTGTGAATTTAATAAATTCATTCCAATCAAAATGTCAATAACTGACGATTCCAAAATAAATCTGATGAACATTTAATAAAAGCATACCTATAATCATCTGTAAACCCAGCTTTTCAGGAGTCCCCCGTTTCGAAACAACGATTTTTGTCCATCTTGGTTTTGTTGAGGGTTGTTCAACATTTTGACTTTCTGCTCCAGCATTCTCTATCTGCTCTTGATCATCATCATCTCTCTCTTCTTCACCGTAATCAATATTTTCTTCTGCACCGTCATCATCATCATCGTTCTCTGTATCATCATTTTTTTGTTCTTCACCGTCATCATCATCATCATCATTCTCTTCTTCACCGTTATCATCATTCTTTTCTGCATCATCATCCTTTGTTTCTTCTTCTGCTTCCTCCAATTCTTCCTCGTTCACCGTTTTCACAGCTTTTGGAGCTCTTCCTTTTCTGATTTTTCCAAACATCATCTCTTCCAATTCTTCCAACATTTCTGTTTTCCAGTACTTAAGCGATAGAATTATTGGATTCTTCATAAGTGAATTGGCAAATATCACCTGCAATTTTAAGTAAATGTAACTGATGAACCAAAAACACATGACAAAATTTAATTTGCATCAACGATAAAGAATATACTAATTACCTCCAATAGCAAGATTGGTCCAAAGAATGGCTTTCCCGGTTTCCAATCTTTCCCGGTTTCCTTCATACAATCCACCACATATTTGCACCAGTTCATTTGTCTCACCTTTGTAAGATCGACAAGAGATTGCAGGACTGCTATATTCAGTGTCCCCATTGATACCACTTGGAACAAAATAGTAGAAAACAAGCAAATGAAGTTCATCAGAAATAGCTTTCCACAATCATTTTTCTTAATTTGTTACCTAATTAAAGGCAACAAATCTTTATTAACATACAATCTAGGTTTTTTTCCAGCAGCACCGAATTGGTTTCTCCATTCTATGTAATTTTCGTTTGATCTTTCCTTCAAAACGTCACACACATCAACTTCAAGCTGGCCCATTGGGAATCCAAAAGTATGGTGAACTCGCTCAGCGTTTATTTTTATAGTTTCACCAAAGACAGTTAGAATTCCTGATTTAGCATCAAACCTTTCTAGCAACCAATACCCTAAACGACTTATCATTACATTTAATTCAAAATCCATCAACGATGTAAAACCCAAACCTGAAACTGCCCGTTTTTGGTCCATTGTTATTTCGTTCATAAGATCATATAATGGACCATGAAATTTTTTACTTTAAGCATTGGGAATTTATCTTCGTCAGCTTTGAGATTCTGGCGAAGATTTAGTCCAGGCTTAAGGTCTTCAGAGAGAACAGGCTTAGGGTCTTCAGGGTTCGATGAACCTGAAGGTTTTGAAGGTTTCGATGAACCTGAAGGTTTGGAAGGTATTGATAACGGAAGTTTTGAAGTTTTCGATGAAACTGCCAGTTTTGAAGTTTCGATGAAACTGGCAGGTATTTTTTACTTTTTTAGAAACCGGTTCATCAGCTTTTGATGAAGCCTAGTTCTTTTATCAGTATAATGGCATCTTCAACGACAGTCGTCATCACTTGGAGAATATGCTTCTCAACAATAGAATCAATCTAGTCTTCTTTCCTAACAAAAAAAAAAAAAAAGCATTCATTGCTTTTGATGAAGCCCTAGTTCTTTTATCAGTAAATGCATCTTCAACGAAGTCGTCATCACTTGGAGAATATGCTCTCAAAATCATAGGCTTCTTTCCTAACCAAAAAAAAAATAAAAAAATAAAAAAATAAATAAATAAATAAAATAAGCATTCATTCAATGCAAAATAACTATAAACTCTTTTTAAGCATTCTTTTCAACTGAAATAGACACCAACGCTGAAACTAGTAACAAATAAGCTGATGAACCTCATTCTAATCTATTCTAAAGAGTTACTCTAACGAATCTGCAACCTCTAATTATACCACGATAACAAATCAATCACTGATGAACCTCATTTTAATATATTCTAACATATTATTCTAACGAATCCAAAACCTCTAATTAAACAACGATAACAAAGCAATCACTGATGAACCTCATTTTAATATATTCTAACATATTATTCTAACGAATCCGCAACCTTGAATTAAACCACGATAACAAAGCAATCACTGATGAACCTCATTTTAATATATTCTAACATATTATTCTAACGAATCCACAACCTTGAATAAAACTACGATAACAAGCAATCACTGATGAACCTCATTCTAATCTATTTTAACAAGTTATTATAACGAATCCGCAACCTCGAATTAAACCACGATAACAAGCAATCACTGATGAACCTTATTCTAATCTATTCTACCAAGTCATTCTAAACCCTGGAGGCATGGTAACTGCTGAACCTCTAATAAAACAACTGATGAAGCAAATATACCTTTATTAGCTGGTCGGTCTTGGAATCGTTTTGATCTCCTTTCTCCCAAGGTTGGACTCGTACTGCTTCCAGATTCTAAAAAAAAAATTAAATCATATTATTAAAGTAAAAAAATAAACTGATAAAAAAAATCCTAATTTTTATGCATTTTTATTTTCTGAAAAAATAAACTGATAAAAAAATCCTAATTCTTATTCATTTTATTTTCTAAAAAAAATCCTAATTCTTATGCATGTACAAAACCTAATTTTTCCCCCAAATTAAAAAATAATAATAATAAAAAAAATAAAAATAAAACATAAATTAACCCTAAAAATTAAATTAATCTAAAATTACTAGTTTAACTCATCGTATGCGAGCGTAAATCAATGACTGATGATCGGAAATTGAAACCCTATTTTTTCCCCAAATTTTGATCGAAAATTAACGTTTAGTGTGTGTGAATTTGTGTGTAAATGAATGTGAGAATGAAGAAACCGTTGTGGGAGAGTAGAATGAAGAGGGAAGAGAGGAGCGGTTTTGACAGTTATACCCCTAAAAGGGAAAGTAGCGTGTTTTTTTTTTGTATTTTAAATATCGACCGTGGGATTGATTTTGGTCAAATATTGGATGGCTCGGACGGATGAAAACACTATTAACACTTTTTAATTTGCATCCCCTTTTTAGGGGATCGCAACTCATAGAGTCAAAGTCAATGCATGTCCGTATTTTTCATTTTTTTATTCGAATGCTACCCAAGCAAAAGTATTAGCGAAAAGAAAGAAAGACAAAAAGTCGGGCTAAAGTGGTAAACCAAGTTCCTTATTGGGCTAAAAGGGACGGGCTACAATTTTTTAATATAAAAATCGAATATGTCGGCAAGCGTTCTCTGCTATAGTATATAGTAGAGAATACAGTGTTTATTTCTACAAAAATAATTTTAAATAAATATATGTTTACACGAGATTAATGTGTTTTCACAAAGTATAATATATATCATATGTTTACACACTGAACTATATGTATTTTCATACCGACGACAGCTGAAGTCTTCATATTATAATATATATTGCTCCCGCTACATAGAGAAAGAATGATTACATGTACTATTATTGCATTCGTTTGATCATGTTACAATGCAATCTTAGGCGTATAAAATACAAATTTATTGTTTGCCGTCATTCATTGACCTACTTATGGATATGCCTAAGCTAAAAACCAAACTCCTCTACAATTAAGGGAATGTATAATGTACCCTTTCATTGGCACATTCATTGGATACCGATTATATTGCTCATAGGGTTCAAACTTTTAAAATATCTTTCTTTTGTCACTTATTACTCATGCATTGCCTAGGGTTTGTGTGACTTTTTTACTATATATATGAATGTTCACTTTCACTCATTACCAACAAAACACAACCAATTAGCAAGTGTACGTGACATTCACAGTTTCATCAGGTAATGTGTGTACATATTATGTGTTGATACATCATATACAAAAAAGTTTAAGTACCATTTCTTTTATATCATACATTCTAATCTTCTATTTTTGATCATGATCTTGCTCAAATCATCCACAACAACCAGGTGTTAGGTTTTATATACATCATGCATTTTATATTTTTTTTAAGTCGTAGTTGTTTTTTTAATCTATTGTATTCTATATCAGGATATCGCGATCAACAATGAGGCAACAAAAAAGAGAAAACGTGAAGAGAATCTCAGGAATTGCAAATACCAATGGCCCCAATCAAGAGAAACAAAAAAACGCCAAATTAAAAAAATAATTGGAACAGGTTGATACAATTATTTGATGAAGATTAAAGCGAAGAAGATGAAGATACTGAAGATAACGAATGGGTTTAGCAAGAACATAACTATTTTAAGTTTTAGTTTCAATTGTTAGGATACTATCTTAGTGGTCTCTTTCTTTAAGTTCCATCAGTTAGAATATTATTCAGTAGTATGTATTTTCATTGTCTCTTTTTAGGTGATCAATAAACAAATGTTTAACTTTATAATGTCAGTTTGCAATAATGATATGCCATTGGTGAACAAAATTTTTGATTGGATTTAATTACTTAAGAAAAATGAACTTATTGATGTGTCCTTCATGAATTCACTACCATTGTGTTTCATGAGAATTTCCACGTGTTATAGTTTATATGATGATATACTTATAGGTGAAATGCATAAGTTGACTGTAAAGCTGACATTGAAAGGTACAAAACATAAGCTATTGTTGCAATAGTTGTATACAAATAAAAGTTGACTGTAAGTTGTATACAAATATAATACAAACTTTTTATGTAATGAAAAATAGGCTCTAATCGATGAAATATAAGTAGACTAACAAAAATGGATATGTGTTTCTTGAAACCTTAATAAAATAAAGTTTTGAAATCTGATACAACAACATATATAATGTTTGAATTCACTACCATTAGTTAAGAAAAATAATTACTCTATGCCACATTTGTTCTGAATAAAAATTTGCAGAAAGGGAGTGCTAATAGAAATGGAAAATTAGTTATAGTTGATATGATAATATACAATGTAGTTGTTAAGTGCTTAAATGAATAGACATCAACTTTCAAAAAAAATAGATATGAAACTGAAACATAGATATTTTTTAAATTTTAAATTTTAAAAGTTGAATTTTTTTAGCTGATTATTTTACTAAAACACAGATACTCATATCATTTTGGTGCATTTTCTTTACCTTCTTTTACTTGCAAATATTTCAAATTGGTACTCAATCTTTCTTATATGTATTTAATAATATGGTGTGTTAATTACATATGTTACATGTTGGAATAAGTTAGTATGGGATTTTATGTCCTTTGTTCAGAAATTATTTCAATGAATTAAGGAAGACATGGATAGTTAAACTGATCACTTTTCTTTCTTATGTTATTAAACAAAACATGCAAGTTTGTCTATGCCGTTTGTTCACATTTGTGAGTAACATATTAAATGTGTATATACATGGATGAAACCTTTATCGACATTGATTACTTATATCTTTTAACTTAATATCTTCATACTCTTTCTAACTGATACAAACGTCATTAAAAAGTAGTATACCTGTGCAACGCACGGGTATTGCACTTGTTAGTTTTGTGACACAGTGTAAGAACCAAAGTATTTGTAGTCATATTAAATAGTATATGAACATTTCTTTAATTAATCCGAATATAAAACATTTGTTACAAGTTTCGTGGATTAAAACCGGATTAAAAACGCTTTTGATATGATTCGTGTGGTAAAATCCATAAAATGATATTTTTGTTTGGTTTTGAATCAGGTCGGGTCGAGACCCATTTTGGGTCATGATTTACATTTGGATTTGCTTATTAATTTGTTTGCTCATTATTGTTTGTGAACTTATAATATATATTGCTCCCGCTACATAGAGAAAGAATGATGACATGTACTATTATTGCATTCGTTTGATCATGTTACAATGCAATCTCAGCAGTCTAAAATACACATTTATTGTTTGCCGTCATTCATTGACCTACTTATGGATATGCCTAAGCTAAAAACCAAACTCCTCTACAATTAAGGGAATGTATAATGTACCCTTTCATTGGCACATTCATTGGATACCGATTATATTGCCCATAGGGTTCAAACTTTTAAAATATCTTTCTTTTGCTGCCTATTACTCATGCATTGTGTAGGGTTTGTGTGACTTTTTTACTATATATATGAGTGGTCACTTAATATTATATGCTGATACATCATATACAAAAAAGTTTAAGTACCATTTCTTTTATATCATACATTCTAATCTTCTATTTTTGATCATGATCTTGCTCAAATCATCCACAACAACCAGGTGGTAGGTTTTATATACATCATGCATTATATATTTTTTTTTATGTCGTAGTTGTTTTTTTAATCTATTGTATTCTATATCAGGATATCGCGATCAACAATGAGGCAACAAAAAAGAGAAAACGTGAAGAGAATCTCAGGAACTGCAAATACCAATGGCTCCAATCAAGAGAAACAAAAAAAGCCAAATTAAAAAAATAATTGGAACAGGTTGATACAACTATTTGATGAAGATTAAAGCGAAGAAGATGAAGATACTGAAGATAACGAATGGGTTTAGCAAGAATATAACTATTTTAAGTTTTAGTTTCAATTGTTAGGATACTATCTTAGTAGTCTCTTTCTTTTATTTCCATCAGTTAGAATATTATTCAGTAGTATGTATTTTCATTGTCTCTTTTTAGGTGATCAATAAACAAATGTTTAACTTTATAATGTCAATTTGCAATAATGATATGCCATTGGTGAACAAAATTTTTGATTGGATTTAATTACTTAAGAAAAATGAACCTATTGATGTATCCTTCATGAATTCACTACCATTGTGTTTCATGAGAATTTCCACATGTTATAGTTTATATGATGATATACTTATAGGTGAAATGCATAAGTTGACTGTAAAGCTGACATTGAAAGGTACAAAACATAAGCTATTGTTGCAATAGTTGTATACAAATAAAAGTTGACTGTAAGTTGTATACAAATATAATACAAACTTTTATGTAATGAAAAATAGGCTCTAATCGATGAAATATAAGTAGACTAACAAAAATGGATATGTGTTTCTTGAAACCTTAATAAAATAAAGTTTTGAAATCTGATACAACAACATATATAATGTTTGAATTCACTACCATTAGTTAAGAAAAATAATTACACTATGCCACATTTGTTCTGATAATATACAATGTAGTTGCTAAGTGCTTAAATGGATAGACATCAACTTTCAAAAAAAATAGATATGAAACTGAAACATAGATATTTTTTAAATTTTAAATTTTAAAAGTTGAATTTTTTTAGCTGATTATTTTACTAAAACACAGATACTCATATCATTTTGGTGCATTTTCTTTACCTTCTTTTACTTGCAAATATTTCAAATTGGTACTCAATCTTTCTTATATGTATTCAATAATATGGTGTGTTAATTACATATGTTACATGTTGGAATAAGTTAGTATGGGATTTTATGTCCTTTGTTCAGAAATTATTTCAATGAATTAAGGAAGACATGGATAGTTAAACTGATCACTTTTCTTTCTTATGTTATTAAACAAAACATGCAAGTTTGTCTATGCCGTTTGTTCACATTTGTGAGTAACATATTAAATGTGTATATACATGGATGAAACCTTTATCGACATTGATTACTTATATCTTTTAACTTAATATCTTCATACTCTTTCTAACTGATACAAACGTCACTAAAAAGTAGTATACTTGTGCAACGCACGGGTATTGCACTTGTTAGTTTTGTGACACAGTGTAAGAACCAAAGTATTTGTAGTCATATTCAATAGTATATGAACATTTCTTTAATTAATCCGAATATAAAACATTTGTTACAAGTTTCGTGGATTAAAACCGGATTAAAAACGCTTTTGATATGATTCGTGTGGTAAAATCCATAAAATGATATTTTTGTTTGGTTTTGAATCGGGTCGGGTCGAGACCCATTTTGGGTCATGATTTACATTTGAATTTGCTTATTAATTTGTTTGCTCATTATTGTTTGTGAAATTTAATATGGGTTTTAGTGTTGGTTGTTGTGTTCAGATTCAACGAGAAACCACAAGGGTTGTTTTGTTTTCGATTCAAGGGAAACACACCCACAAAGGGCGTGTCTTTGGTTTTGCTCTCGGTTCGACCACAACCCACGAGGGGTGTGTCTTAGGTGGTGTTTGTTTTTTAAGAGGTTCTGAATCTGAATCTGAATCTAAAGTAAATGTCTGAATCTGACCTCATCTTGTACTAGTTTTTTTTTGGATTTTTATTGTGTCAGCAAGAGGCAACAAGAGGCATTCAGACACCCCTCTCAAGTCTAGACCATTAAGATCTTACTGCGTCTGAACGCGTCTGAACGGGAAAAGAAAAACAAACGGTCTGAATGACCAAAATGTCTGACCGCGTCCCAGATTAAGAGGCTGTTAAGAGCCTCTTAATGAAAAACAAACACCACCTTAGTTCAGTTTAACAACAATGAAACAAAGGGTGTGTTGTGTTTGCATTTGTGTTGTGTCAGTGTTTGTGTTGCGTGGGTGCAACTTAAGGTGTGTTTGTTTAATTTGCTAAGGCGCATTTGCTTTGTTGGTTAATGGGCCATGAAGCCCATGAGTGCAACTTAGGGTGTGTATGTTTGATTTGCTAATGGGCCGAGACCGTTAGAACATTTAAGGGTGTGTTTGTTGGGTTAATGGGCCACGAAGCCCACTAATAAAACAATAAGGGTGCGTTTGGGTTTTGATTGTGGGCAGCCCACTAAGAGTATATTTTGACTTGGTTAAATTATTATTTAACATGTGTTAATATGTTATGGTTATTGAACATTGGACTAATAATTTTATTGTTTTGACTTATGTGTATGTTTCGGGCACTTTTGGGATGTGTTACTTGAATTTTGGACTATACAAATACTTAACACACTATATGTATCGGATTGTGACTTGACTTATTTGGAGTTATATCGATTTGATATCATTTGGACAAATTGTACTTAGATCGGACATATTGGACTCGTAACGGATGTAATATATTAGACTCGAAATGAATTTAGTATATTAAACTCGTAACGGACATAATACTTAATAGACTATTATCGGCCTATACACCGTCGCTTTGCACGTGTATTCATCTAGTATACAATCTACAATTACAACAATGACAATGGTCATGAAATAATCAAAGTCATCATAGAAACTGCGGGAGTAGCGACATTCATAACGGTGTCGGCCGCCTGTAAGTGCAGACACTTAAGACAATGGTGCTGGAAATTTCTTAGCCGTGATGAGCCGGAGCAACCTGCTGATGAACCGGAACAACCAGCTGCTTCTCCGGCCAGTACTTTCCATACTCTGCGTTGGAGATGGTGTTGAGTTTTGATAGGACTATGGGCATCGATGAAGAATTAATGGTGTGTCTAAGGAGATAGTTTGACTACAATTTTTGTAGCTAATTAATTGACTAAGATCCTCTTTCAAAATATATAAGAAAATGAATTAGTGACCTACAAAAAGAAATCAAGATCCACAGAAAGACGCAGGGACCCACAATTTGTAGCATAAATTGTAAAAAATTGGCTACGATAGAATTGTAGCTAATATATTTCCATTTTAAAAAAAACAAAAACCACATTCAGTTTTAACATTGGTTCAGTTTTTTTAGTGTTTTTGGATTACGTCTTTCTTGCTGTCCCTTAAAACTTGTGTTCACACACGATTAAATATATTATATGATCAACTTAAGTCTAGCTTGAAATGTTCACATTAAAATCGAGCAGATATGACCCTAGCTTGAGAGTCGATGGAACCTCAAACCTGGAGTTAGTGCTCGTGATCCTAGTTCGAGTGGAGTTTTTAAAACTGAACTTGTTGCTTAGGATCTCACTTCAAGATTTATATTTTACTTCTTTGGTCTCTATTTTCAAAAATGCAGAAAGATATTCAAATAACATATAATCAAATTGAACAGATGCTTATGGATGTACAATACACATGATAATATCGTCTAATTCTTCTAGCAGTCATTGTCATTTGATGATAAAACTTTGCACAATTAATATCAAATTCGGTCCTGCTGCTTCCAGGTTCAGATAGTAAATCCGGTCATATGTTGCTCATTTGTGAAGGACACTCTTCTTGGGTAGCCTCGGTTTCTTCTGCCCAGATTGCTGTGAGAAAAAATATGACACCAAGTCACTAACCCACCTCCAATAAGCAAGAATATGGAACATGAAGTTGCAAGAACCCAACAAAATAAATAAAAAATACCTTTTGCTTTTCTAAGGCCTCGAAATCTATTCTCTCTTTCCACTTGCTCTTTTGCAGTTTTATTGGACGATTTCCAACATACTTTCCTAAATGACAACACCAATGAATCAAACAATGAATGCTAAACTGTCAAAAACTCACAAGTTATTAACCATGTCTACTGTTGGTGCACAATTAGAGGTAATAGAATTAAAGTGTCGGGCCAAAGTGGGTTTGGGACAAAGAGAATAATTTACGTGTGGGTCAAAACAGGTCGCGTCCGGTTAGATTGGGTCAAAACAGATTGGTCTTTCCATTTAGGTCCTACTTGTAGATAGTTTATACTATTACTTATATTTTATGTAATTAAGAAAACTATACTGGTAATAATTTACTATAACTTTTTATCCTAAATAACACGATTTAGGACGTTGCGACTTTTAAGGATTTGAGCCATGTTTAGTTTTGGCAAAAAACTATATATTTTACCATCTTGACTCGTTGTCAAACAAAATAACCCGAATTCACGCATTCTAATATAAATGAGTTGAAACAGCTACCTAGAACGTACAACAGGCTAGTGGTAAAACTCTGAAAGTAGGGGACAGTCAGTAACTCACCATTCATTTCTTTAAGAGCAGTAGCCAGGTCAGTGGGGTTGGCAAAACTGACAAATCCATATCCCTTGGTCTTTCCAGTCCGCTTATCTCTCACAACCTGTTACCACAACATAAAATACGCCATAAATCGAGACTTGTGACCAACTGACCATACTGTCTGCATCAAGAATACAAGTATGAGATATGCCTACACAGCCCAACACTAAGAATACAAAAATGAGGTGAATACACCCATCCACATTATCATGCTTCATATATTTTTTATAAAGCAATCCATTAATTTTAGATTTTACTTCTAGCATTAATTCAAGATCCTTTCTTTGCTGAGAGCAGCTCCATTTGTAGATAGACGAAGGCATGCACACAAAATTCTCAATTACATCATTTGCAAAGACAAGCACCAAGTCAACCATGTTATTTTCATAGGAAAAACTAGGGACGAGAGAAGATTGTAATACAATGTGCCAGAGGTACCAGAGGACGAACCTGTACATCGAGATGTCTATTATTTTACTGTAAGATACTAATATTCCTGTTTCGTGCACAGTAAGTATGCATGAGTTGATCGGCACTCAGCATGAAACTGGATTATACTTGTGCATCAAAAGACATGTTTTTATGACGTTAACCCTGTGGGTAGTTCAATAAACATACCAGCATCTGGTTTTGTGGATATTTGGCTCCTTATCTTACTAACTAGAAAATTAATCAGAGTGAGCGAGGTTTAGACCAAATCATATTGAACTAATAACACATAGTAACATGTGATAGCCAGTTGACAACCACGTAAGAGAACCCTACCTCACATTAAGAAGCTATGGCAGTGCTCCATGACTTCTAAGAAACATCTGAAGAGGACATGCAAATGGCTCATGTAAAAAACTTGAGTATCAAAGTGTTTAAAGTTCAATAAAGGGACTTACTCTGGCCATGTTAAAGGAAGGAAATCGTGAAAATGCTTTTGAAAGAACATCATCATTCACCTCGTTCCCAAGATCGCCACAAAATAAGCGGAAGTCATCTGCATACATTAGAAATTTATCAAAAGCAGAACTAGGATTACTAAAGAAAGGATGACAGAAAATATATGATACAACATGCTAGCTTCCAACATGAAAAATGCCTTAAGTTTGATAAATATATCTTTTACTACTCCGTATTTCATTGCAGCGTTAATCAAATACATTTATTGTTCAGGTCATTAGTAGAAACTTATTCAAGATGAGCCTAAGAAGCATTAAGACGTTTACTTCAGCATAAGAAAAGAATAAAATATGTTCTGTGTGATAAATAGGTTGTAAGATCTTGTTCTCTGTAGTAACATATTTACAATAGTGCATCTATATCCAGGAATAAACCACATGCTGTGTCCCATCCTATAATTCACTTAAAAAACACGACTGCAAGACAGCAATCTAATTATTTGGCCACGAAAATTTACCGTATTGGCCTCTAATATTTTCAAAACACTAGAGCATTGTTACAGGCCTCTGCCATCAACTTATGGTCTCTTATGTTCTTTAGTAGACCTCTGGATTGAGCGTCCTAGTTTCCTTCCTAGGCTATGTTACTCCCACTAAACAAACATCAGATAAATAGCACTTGAAAACTAAAAATTATCGTACCCCTCTAGAATTAATCATATAAAGAGGTCTGTGTGGGTGTATGCCTGTCGCTTTCGCTTTTCTAATTAATTGACTGTCAGTTAATAATACAAGGGACAAGATAAGTGTCCTTACTTTGTGGCCAGTCAGCCAAAGTAGGATCCTCCCAGGATTGACCTGCTGCTTTGCGAGGAATTGCTTTCTTCTTTGTTTCGGCTTTGTGATCTATTTCACTGGTTGCAAGCGCAGCTTTTACACTTTTTAGAGCTTCGGGTGTAATTGTCTGGGCATCCTTTTGAAAAAGTTGTTGCGCCTGCTACAAAACAACATATCCAATCTTGTCATAACGTAGTAATAAATTAAGGGACAATGGCCTATAAATGTATCTTACTTGTCACTTTTATCATTTTATACGTATCAAATTAATTTTTTTGCTATTCTATATACTCAAAACTTGCATTTTGCGTCACTTGTTTGTATTTGTTTAAGCTTATATAGTCGGCTTATGGCTTATGTGGTTTTCGGTTTATGTCTCATAAGCTCACTTTTTGTGGCTGATTTTGAAACTCTTCGTCTTATATAAGCTTATCACGTCATGATAAGCTTATATAAGTTTCAAAATAAGCCACAAAAAGTAAGCTTATGAGACATAAGCCGAGAACCACATAAGCCATAAGTCCGGTATATTAGCTTAAACAAACACCCCCTTTGTGACTTTTTATCCCCTCAATTTATTAACGCTTATATCACCCAGGAGAGGCAAAAAAAAAGTCACAAAATACACAGGGCTGACAAAATGCAAGTTTTGAGTATATAGAATGGCAAAAAAAAATAATACTGTAATAATTAATTCCATGCATATAAAATGATATGGTGACAAATAAGATACATTTATAGTGTGAATCTGTAATAGATAGATGTGAAAGACACGTGGCAAATGAAAGTAAGTAATAACCTGCTGGAATTGAGGAGGAAGATAGAGAGCAGGATAGACGGGAGGAGAAGCAACAACAGGAGGAGGTTGCACAGCCGGAATCGTTGGTTGTTGAAGGTGGAATGGTATCGGAAAAGAAGAAGGGAATTGAGATGCTTGATAATTTCTGTTCATTACTTCTTTGTTTTTCTTTTTTTTTTTTTTTGGATGATTATTTTGTTTTCTGGGTGATTCATAGATATATACACATTACACGGGGGTTTAAAGAAGTTGAAAGAAGTTTCCAGTAACACCCACGTCACCTCATGAACCCTGGTCGTTTTCATTTTCAAGCTTTATTATGCTGGACAGAATAATAATAATAATAATAATAATAATAAAAAGAAAAAGAAAAAGAAATTTCAATCGCTGTTAGGGTAAATGAAGAGAGAAAATGCAAAAAAATATACTAATCACCTGCTAATATGTGAGCGAACGATTTTCTTTTCTTTTTTTTCTTTTCTTTTTTCATTTTTAGGTTTTTGCATATATATTTTTTCGAAAATGCATAATTGCATATATCTTTTATATAATAAAAGAATTACATCATTTCGGAGTGTTTTTGTAAAACCCTTCTCATTGAAAAAAAAATTTAGACCAATTGGAGAGCTTGATTTTGCCACGTAGGCGAAATCAAACAATATGATTGGTCAATAGAAAGTCAAAATTAAATTGATTTTGGTCAAACTTAATAAATTTGATGGAGAAATTTGGTTAAAAAAAAAATACATAAAAATATAGGTGTCAAATTTATGAAGACAAAAACTTAAAAAAAGAGGAAGTAATTAATAAAACTTTAGTGGTTGAATTACAAGTTTCCATGTTTTTTAATAACTTTAGAAAAAACACAATAACCCCTTACACTTTATACCCCTTATACTTTATAATATTAACTTTGTTTAAAATTACATGAGTATTAGTATTAGTTTTTAGACTTTCATCCATATTTTTTTAAATAAGGACTCATGTTATTCTATTTAAAAGTTTAATTTATGCGTACACGGGTTTAAATATTAAATACGGCTTAATTATTAGTAACGGGAATATAAATATCAAATGGTAAGCACGAGTTACTGTGATATGAAAATAAATATACGCGATTCTACTTATAACAATGACTAATGAAATTGGTATTTAAAATTTATATATGAATATCCAAAAAACATTTTAAATACTTTACGGAGCATATTTTAACTTCATTAACGCTCATTATGTGCTACTAAATTCGCACATTTTGTAAAACATGATATCAATAGTTAAAGTTAAACAATAACATCAACATCAACCTCAGCATGTCTGTCAGTTATAAACGTTATACAAAGCTAATTTACTCATTTTGACAAGTGATATGCTCTATTAGGCTGCACCTTCTATTTTTTATTACTTTAGCGGAAAGTGTATTGTGCGCGTTGTTAAGTCCAAAAGAAATGAAGGAAAAAAAAAGTGTACGTTTTGTGCCAATATTTTGAGTATTAGCTGATTGATGTTTCTTTCAGGATGTTTTATATACCAGTTGGTCCTTATGCGTTGTTTATTCGAACTTGACACATTAACAGACTGGGAATACAAGTTCATCACCAAGTATGCTAAAGTAGGAACCATAAAAGCCCCCGAAACTACACCTGATGCATCAACTACGGATTTACTTTAAAGGTTACTTAGAACATATATTTGATATAATAATTTGTTTATATGGTATATGTGTTTATTGAATTTTAAAATCAAGTTGTCTCTTGAATTTTCGTATACTTAAACAGCTAACTCACATAATCCCAAGTTAACGTTATATAAATGCCTTTGTCTTAGGCATTGATATGTATTGCATTAACCTTATTCCTAAGTTGCAACAAAAAAAAAAACAAAACTCACAAGTATTTGATGAGTTAATTGCTTTTGAATTTGTTGTAATATAGAATAATGATGATCTAGAAAGAGATGTAACTAATATGTCTCATTCACTTGAAAATCTGCTGCGAAAAGAATGAGCCGGTTTACTAAAGTAGGACTTGCTTAAGTTATTGGAGTTTGGGACTGTTATTTTCTACTAATACTAAGTTTTTAAAGGGTTTTGAGACCGTCTTAATAATTAGATTTAGTGCTGATTAGGATTGTTTTAATGGCTGTATTAATAGTTATTCAAGGTGTTTGGGACTGTTTTTAATAGGTGAATTGATGGGTGCTTGAAACTGCCTTGATAGCTGATTTCAAGGGTGTTTGAGACTATTTCAATTGCAAATTTTAGGGTGCTTGGAACTGTAATAATAGCCGAATACAGGGGTGTTCCAACTATTTTTAATAGGCATTGTTATTGCAAAATAAATTTGACTTATACTAAATTAATAGATGTAAAGTTCAAAACATTTTAAGACAATATATTTGATATTAAATACATGATAAAAATTTTATGTCAAAACCCCGTGCGTGCACGGGTATTATAACTAGTATCCAAAGTATGCATTAAAACCATTGTATTATGTGCATCAACAACTTGTACAAAGGATATATATGCAATTATTCACTTTCGGAGAGATATATATGCAATTCTGCCTTTTTTTTACTTTTTTTTTTTATTCTTTATGTAGGTCTAGCATAGCTCTTTTATTTTAGGTATTAAACATTTTTAAAGAGTGTTTGTTTAAGTTTATATATGGGCTTCCGAGTTTATGTGATTTCGGCTTATATTTTATAAGCCCGGATTTCTTGGCTTATTTTGTAACCTTTGGGTTTATAAGCTTATTATAATAAACTTATATTAGCTGATAAACATCAAAATAAGCCGAAAAATTGATGCTTATGAAATATAAACCGTAACCAAATAAGCTCGTAGGCTCACATATAAGCTTAAACAAACACCCCCTTACTCATCTAAAAAATAACTCAAAATACACGTACATAAACATACGGCACACATATTAGCGACACTTATATGCCGGCCTCCAAACTTCCCTCTCCCACCTCTTTGATTTTATACTCATGTCAACATAGACATTCCAGGTTCAAACCCGTGAATTAGTCGGCCAAAAGGTCGGAAATTATGGTTAAGAGAGAGAGAGAGAGAGAGAGAGAGAGAGAGAGAGAGAGAGGAGATGAGGCGGCCGAGACGAGACGAGGGGAGGGACAGGAGGAGGAGACTGACGGAGAGAGAACATTCCTTGTTTCTCAACAAAACTGAAAGCTTTACCCACTACAAGAACTTAGTTCCGTTGATCGAAAAGCTCATCTTCAAGAGACAACAAGGTTTTTCATTTAAATGTCAAGATTTAGACGTTGCTTGGCTTCCAAATGTGCTTGCCAAGACTGTTAGGATTCTGTTGCTTGATTTGGTACTATTAAGTAATGAACATCATTTTGTAAAGCTTTAGATTTCCCAGCCTAGTGAAGAACACCTAAGGGAGTGACGAAGTCATGATTATTTATTCGGGTGGGCCGAAACAAAATCACCATATACAAGATCATTGCCCGTTCTAAACTCCGGTACTCATAAGAATAAATTATGAAAAATAAATAAAATTACAATCTTGCATATTTAAAACCAACTCGCAAGTTAATAGTTAAAGGATGACACGATCAAGTGGTCTGGGTACTTTTCTTAGCCATTCACGATTAACACTTCATTAATTTGTAACGTGATGCGTGGTTTTGCAACCTTACAACAGGTTTTACCTCTCGAGGGATCTTAAGAGGCTTACAACCCCACCAGGCAGTGTACCTGACCGATGTAGTAGTGGTAAGTACGGGGGATTGATCGTTTTCCATAGGGAATAGTGTTCGTTAGGCATGAAAAGCTACTCTAATTAGGTCTAAGGGTGAGGGAAGATTATATATATATATATATATATATATATATATATATATATATATATATATATATATATATATATATATATATATATATTATTTTATGAAAGATATATATATATTATTTTATGAAAGCAAGTAAAATCTCGGGTTTGAAGGAGTGGGCGGAATTAGTTGCTAGTCAACTAACCAAGAAAACTACTATTGCAAATAAAATAAAATAACAAAAACTAAGTGCTTGTGAAACTTATATGGAGACAAGTGTGTTTACTTATACCGGTTGATTAGTGTGTATTAATTGCGTGGATGACAGGTGTATTCCTTAATACAAGTGTTGCAAAAATTGGATTAATCGGCGATTAATCGGTAATCGGCCCAGGACCTTGGAGAGAATTCCACGAAAATCGGCCGATTAATCGGCCGAGTCAAGAAAATCGGCCGATTAATCGGTAAAAAATCGCTAATCGGCCTCGGACCGCCTCAGTACCGATTCACGATTTTTGCAACATTGCTTAATACCATACGTGGGGTGGCGTACGTACTTCCCCAACTCTATAAGCTCCTACTTCACTCCTATGTCGAGCCGGCTAAGAAGCTCCTAACATGGGATCATTAGAATTCGCTCATGCATTAAATACAACCATAATAACCTAGTACGCATTGGTTCATGTTTCTTAAGACGTTCAAGCAAGTTACCGTATAGGAGGTTAGCCAGTTTTCTTAAGCCTAACATCGATAAACAATCATCCAATACAATTAATAACACACCAACAACAAATAATCAATAGTTATGTTTCATTAGATCTAAGCAAACACAAGATAAATCTAGCCTAGCATGTTAATTGAAAGACAAGCATAAGATATAATTAACCAACACATAGACATACTGATTAATTTGAATGGAGACTTATCTTTAATTGAACATGGAAGAATCAAGGGTGAAAAACCCTTGAAAAAGCTGACAAAATCGTCTAGGGTTTGTTCCCAAAAAGTTGCACACTAATGAATGAAAAATAGAAAAGTATATATAGATTTTACACTCTGACGGCGTCAGCTTATACATCCTGACGCCGTCAGCTCGCCGCCTCTAGGGTTCTCGGATGGCCTAGATCTACTTCTGACGCCGTCACTTGTAAACTCGAGCTGGGCCATCTCTCTTTAGCATTACACCTGACGGCCTAGGATTATTAACACCTGACGCCGTCAGGTGTAAACATCACAATTCTTGCTTAGGGCGTCTGGTATAGTCTGAACTCCACACCTTTGTCTGCATGGCTGACGGCGTCACATTGTGACTCTGACGCCGTCAGGAAGGATTTCCAGCATTCTTTTGAGACTTTGTCGTTTTCTTCACTTTATCCTCCAAAAACGTCCAAAATGATGTGTTTTCCAGAATTCTTCTCAAAAGTACCTAAAATGACAAAAGGAACGATTTAGGGCAATATTTGATCATATTATCACGAATTAGGGCTTAAATGACCCCCTAAAATGGGTACACTTTTCACCTCATCATAACGCTCCACATTAAAATATTTAACTTATACTACGTACGTATTTTGATGAGCTAGTAAATTTATCTTTGGGTGGGCCCAAAACAATGCATTTAAGATATTACAATATATAGATGACGTTAGTATCTAGCAAATGTTTTGGATGGGCCATGGCCAACCCCAAGCCTCATTGGGCTCCATCGGCTAAGCTAAGGGTACTTGACATGAGTTCATCATAAAAGCAGTTTATTAAAATGGGTTGAAATGGAAAACAAGAACATTAGTAAGAATTAGCCGAACAACATGAGTAAGAATTAGCCCAACGGATGAGAAAGAATTAGCCCTTCAAAAGAGTGATCTAAAATAAAAGATTCCATTGTCGTGATTTAAAGGTGTCGAGGATCATGACAAAGGCCAAGGTCAGGTAGTGAACCCATGTTCGATTATGGTAAGATGCTTGTTTGAATAATGGACCGTTGTCATCAATCATGGTAGGAGAGATGAGTAAAAAAAACTCAACCTTCTGTCCAACCACTAGACATATCGACAGAATTACCACAAAGGACACTACGATCAAATGTAGATGATAGAACATATTTCAATAAACATGCAATAGGACTAGGAACCGACAACCTTTCAACGGTGGTGAAGGTATATCATCATGTTTGGGGGCAATGTTTGGTATTAGGGTCAGATCTTATGTGGGATTGTGGGAATAACGAGTGTTGGTAATAACAATAGTCAAAAAAACATAACACCAAGCTGCTGAAGTCAACGTGAAGTTTTCACCAAACTTTGTTTGACATCTTTCATTATTTCTTAACACTATAGTCTATAGGGTACTGTCAAATGATGCAAACCAAAACATGAAACTGATGGTGTTAATTGGTTTTTGTACAACTTATAATGACACACATACCAGTCCCTATGAAGACGAACATGCCGGTCAAAACATAAAAACAAGATCATTAAAATAAATATAAATATAAATATAAATATAAATATAAATATAAATATAAATATAAATATAAATATAAATATAAATATAAATATAAATATAAATATAAATATAAATATAAATATAAATATAAGAGTAAAATACATCGTTGGTCCCTAAACTTTCCACAAAGCATCGTCATGGCCCTTAACTTTTAAAATTCGTCGCCTGGCGTCCAAAACTATGGATTTTGAGGCCGAATGCGTCCCTTGACCAGAAATGGTGAGGTCAACGCTAAGTTTTGGTACATTTTACAAGGGCAATATAGTCCAACCATATTTGCAACTAGGGTATGGTTAATATCTAACCCTACATTCAATTTCAGGGACCAACCGTGTTCTGATTTTGTTTTTAACTATGCAAATTGACCAAAACTTTTCAGATACGCTTTAATTACTTCCCGGAAATCAATAAACCCACAACTAACCCCATATATTCTATTAAATTCAATAAAATCTTTCAAGAACCCAGCACACATACATTCAATCAAACTAACTAAGAATGGAAAAAAACGATAAGGGGAAGGCTTTGTACAGTGGGTTGAGGAAATAGGATTGCTCCAAGGAACACCGTTTATCCGCTAAGAAGACGGAAGAGGCTGTCGACAATGGGTTACCAAAGTTTGATGATTTGGAAACAAGGATTACAAAACTTGAAGTTCTGTTTAAATATCTGAAGGAAATGAAGGAAAATGCTGATAGGGAAAGTTGTGGGTCAAGTTAGGTGTATGTTTAGATGGTAGTGAAGTTTGTAATGGTTGTCAACATGAGATCAATCAATAAAAATATGGGTTTTGAATAAATGATAGTGTTTCGCAATCAATAATTTGCATGTTATTGTTAATTCTTTAATTTCACTGTTACACGTCAATTTGACAGTTTGATTATTAGATGTCGAAGTAATTAAATGATTTGCCCTTTTAACTATAGTGGGTGTTTGGAATAGCATTAATATATTTGAGTTACATGTTAAAATATGTAAAGCATATGCATTTGTATCTGATGTAACCTTGTACAATTACTGGGTATGGTTTGAACATAGGTTAATCAAATGGTAAGTGGCCACTGGGTTTGGTTTAGTGATACAAAGGTGTGATCGATTGTGGTGCGTATACCATCACATTTAGCATTTGGTTAGTTTGACTTTTTATATGTCAACGAATATCTAATATGTACAGCCATGAAATATAATGTATTGGACAAACAATGTATTAGAACATGAGAATGAGTTAAGACATTGAGTTTTTAGCATTTAGCAGTTGGATACTTTGACTTATAGTAGTCAAGTGGCCAAACAAAGTCTGATACAACATGAAAATGAGTTAAAACATTGTCTAATACAAGGTTCTACTGATAATTAACACGAAATTGGAGAAGACGATGCGGCCTCCACTCCACAACCTTCACCTGATGCACCTTGTAACGATGTACATACTGGAACTGGATTATCAACATACAAAAACATTCATCCTGTCACTGAAACCTTACTTAGGATGGCTTGTTGGCACAAAGGGCCAGTACGCAATTGGTAATCTTTTCACTGGTTTTAAAACGTTTATTAGGACCACTATGCGTATCATCACAATCACCAGCACCATCAGCAATGTTTTCACCATCAAAACAAGGAATTTCAACCATTATAGCCTTCCCGTTGCAATCAAAACCCCGCTTATAAGTTTTTACAACTTCCTCGCCCTTTTCCGCTTGCAAAACGTCCTCTTCCAGAATCAGCTTACCCTTTCCCTTATTGTTTATGCTTTTGTCATGGATAACATCTTTTTCGTCTTTGATAACAACACCAACCTGCAATTTTTTCTCATCTATACCCTTCCATTTACGGCGAGTCATAAAAGGTCTCCCACTTGACATTCTGAAGTTAGCATCTTCCTCTAACCAACCCACAACCTCAAAACCAATGTTTTCCAAGTAAAATTCTGCTAACATCTGGGGCCTATGTATAACAAAGATATCAACTGACTCATGTGTTTCCGCAAACTCATATAGCTTAAGGACATCCTGGTCCCTATAAATCAAGTGCAAACCATTTTCTAGCGATTTATTTGGATGACAGAAAAACACCGCCCATTTTGGATCCTTAATCTCTGATAATAGATTATCTAGGGTTGAACTAAAGATACCCCTATCATACGTAAATGCACTAACATTAATAATGGATCCGCCTTCATACTTGAGTGGCGAATATTCAAATCTCCCATTTATGTGAATCCGGAACAAGACTTCTCCTTCATCTTCTGGTTCTGTACATTTAAATGTTGTCACAAATATGTTCCTTTCCATTTTCCTTTAACTTGCATCAACGGTGTTTCTCACAATGTGGAATGACTGATTTTTGTATGTATTGTGTTATTATGAAACTTTTTAGGGTTATGTTGGTCGGGTCATTGGGTCGGGTTTATTGGGGCGTAACCCAAACACAAAACATAAGCGTATTGGATAAGTTTTTGTCTAATTTCTCCCTTGGTCCCCAACCTTGCCAACGTTGACATATGTATACTTAAATTTCCTGCCATTTAACTTTACTCTTTACGATATAGTAATATCAAGTTTGGTCCCTGAATTTGTAACGTCATCAGTTCAGTTAGTATTTAAGGCCCCATACCCCAAAGGTTTTGCATACCAAATACACACAATTAAGTAAATTCCATAACGTAAAAAACCACTAAAATGATAGAATTCTCACGCCTACAGGAACTTGCAACCGCCACCGGTTCCCATGAAATGTTTGATAGCATTGCTCTGTACTATCAACGCGAGAACGACAAGGATTTAAAACTTGCAAAAGGCCTACTAAGTTTTTATGTGGATTTGGTTCATGCGACCAAAGAAACTCAAGAGTTTATGCCGGAAGTTGAAGGATACCGTACTTCCGTTATGTCCTGGAGGCTTTTACAAGATCTTAAAAAGATTCAAAAGAAAATTTTCATCAAGGCTATGAAGATTAACAAGATGATTACTTGTTAGGAACACGTTTCACGTTATGAAAAGTGTCGGTCATTATATTTGTAATAGGTTGCTTATTAGACTTATTATGTTTACATTTTATCTTTCATGTTAAGTAAGTTTATGATGTAATGTTACATTGTGTGGAAGTCCAAGGGCCAAGTATGTAATATTGCAAGAATGATTTAGAAACCCTTGGACTCCCCTATAAATACTAAGTGTAAGCCTTGCTTAAGGCTTGTTGGTTCTCATTTGTATTTCAAGTTCATCATATCAAATATATCAAGAGTTCCTTCCAAACACTTGTCTCTTCTTCTTCTTTATTCTTGGTTAATAATTATATGGTTGTTTATGTTCCAATATGGTGACCTAACAAGTGGTATCATTCGCCTAGGGATATTTGGGGTTGTTTTTGATTAGTTTAGGCTAGTTTTGATCTTGTTTAGTAGTGATTAGTACTCGTTAATTTTGTTTCTCTTTAAGTTCTATCTAAGTTTTAAATATTTACATTATCTTCTTGCTATTTAAACGATCTTACTACTCATTTACTTGCAAAATTTGTCAAACAGTACGCATTTTTAAAAGTTTAAGGGTTTAGGGTTTAATAGCGAGTTTGACAATTTTAGGGTTTTATAGCGAGTTTGATAACTTTTTCAGTAGCGAGTTTGAGTAAATCTTTTTTAGTAGCGAGTTTGAGTAAATCCTCTTGGTAGCGAGTTTGGGTAAACTTTCTTGGTAGCGAGTTTGGGAAATTTTTTTTAGTAGCGAGTTTGTTTTTTCAGGCGAGTAAGCCTTTTTTACCTTATCGCTCTAGCGAGTAAGGATTAAACTCTTAGCGAGTTTGCTTTCTAAGGTTTTCATAGCGAGTTTGCTTTCAAACGTTTTCATAGCGAGTTTGCTTCCTTAGCGAGTTTGTGCTCAAAATTTTCATAGCGAGTTTGCTTCCTTAGCGAGTTTGTGCTCAAAATCTTCATAGCGAGTTTGGTTCCAATATAATTTTCCTAGCGAGTTTGCTACATAATCTCTTAGCGAGTTTACTTTCCAAAGTTTTTTAGTTTGGGAAAATATTGGTAGCGAGTTTGGTAAAACGAAGTTGCTAGCGAGTTTGGAATTGCGTATAGCGAGTTTGGTAAAAGTTTGATAGCGAGTTTGTTCTTCCAGGCGAGTAAGCCTTTTTACCTTATCGCTTTAGCGAGTAAGGAAATCCTCCATAGCGAGTATGGATTGAAACTCTTTCATAGCGAGTTTGAACTTAATATTTTTCATAGCGAGTTTGGTCTTTCATGTTTTCCTAGCGAGTTTGTTTTTTCAAACATTTTCTTAGCGAGTATCATTTCCATATTTTTAATAGCGAGTTTGTGTATTAAATTTTTTAAAATTACGAGTAAAAGTCACTTTAGCGAGTATCAATAGGTTCAAGGTTTTTCATGCAAGTTTAATTGGGATTATTAGCAAGTAAGGAAACTACTTTGGGCCTTCGTCTCGACAACAACAACTAATCTTCAACAACAACCTTTAACCATCCTTTAAAGATCCATTTTAACATAATCAATCAAGATGTCTCGACCTCCATTCTACTTCAACAATCAACAACAACAACAACAACAACAACAACAACAACAACAACCGTATCAACAAATGTTTCAACATGTGTTTCACCAACCGACAATGTACCCTCAACATCAAATCTTAATGCATCAAGTGCAACAACAACCGTACCTACAACCGCAC
>LBNU01006268.1:332488-412619 GCA_014162995.1 Artemisia annua | reverse complement strand
AAGTAAGAATAATAGTTAGCAGAAATTGTAAATATAACCGTGGCATCGACCTTGTATTGGATTCTTGAGCGTGTCTCCTTATAATGTTATTGGGCCAAAGGTTCTTTGATCACATGGGTTTACACATAAATCAAATTTATTTTAAAATTTTTGTTTACATATGGATATATAAACATTTACCCGTGAAAATTATGATAGAAGTACAACTAATAAGTATGAATGAGTTTTTCATTATGTATTAATATCAATTAATATTTTGTAAAAATTTTATTTGATGAAAGATTTAACTTTGTTTAGCTGACATAGATGTTAATGTTGAGGTTGATGTTGTTGTTTAACTTTAACTAATATCATGTTGCACAAAATGTGCGAGTTTAGTAGCACATAATGAGCGTTGATGAAGTTAAAATATACTCCGTAAAGTTTTTAAATTTTTTTTTACGGATATCCGTATATAAACTTTAAATAATAATTACATGAGTCGTTAAGCCATTATAAGTACAATCGCGTATATTTATTTTCATATCACAGTAACTCGTACTTACCATTTGATATTTATATTACCGTTAATAATAATTTAACTGTATTTAATATTCAAACCCGTGTACGTATAAACTAAACTTTTAAATAGAATAACATGAGTTTTTATTTATATTTAACGCACATAGTAAAAAGATATTTTAGTAGATGAAAGTTTAAAACTAATATTTATTTTAAAAGTATTTAACGTATATTAAAACTAATTGGTACATTTATAAAATTTTGCAAGTTTAATAGCTAAAAGTCTCAAACTAATGCTAATACTAATGTAATTGTAAACAAAGTTCATATTATTAAGTGTAGAGGTTATAAAGTGTAAGGGGTTATTTGTTTATTATTTAAAATTATCAAAAAATATGGAGATTTATAATTTTACACTTAACTCCATATAATATATTTAAAATTCAACCACTAATGTTTTATTAATTACCTCATATTTTTTTAAGTTTTTTTTTTAATAAATTTGATACCTATATTTTTATGTGTTTTTTTCCTCAATCAAATTCTCCACCAAATTTATTAAAGTTTGACCAAAACAATTTTGACTTTTTATTGGCCAATCATATTGCTCGATTTCGCCTATGTATCAAAATTGAGCATTCCTATTGGTCCAATTTTTTTTAACTAAAATTGTTTTTTAAAAAACTCGAAATGATGTAATTCCTTTATTATATAAAAGATTTGTAAGGATACTCGTTTTGGAAAAGCAAATATGATCGCTCAAGATTTTTCAAATCTCTCTAGTGATTCTGTGAATTTAATACTTTTGTCTTTTAATTGATGTAGGTCATTGTCGACTTTACTGTAATATTAATGCATTTAAGTATTTAGTTTAGTGTCAAATACAGTATATTTCAACAAGGTAATTTTACCGGTGTGTTACAACCGGAGGAAAAACATTCAGGGGGTGTTTGGTTCGTTGGAATTCGGTGTAATTCGTTGTAATTGTAATCTGAATTACATTACAATCCTGTTTGGTTGGCAGGATGAATGTAATTGTAATTCAGATTACATTACATGGCTTGTTTGGTTTGCAACGAAATGTAATTGGATTACAACCAATTACGTCCAGTGATGTAATTCAGATTACATAGCAAACTTGATGGAATGTGTTGAATTACGTTGGAATTCAGATTTTTAAAGGTTTTTTTTTTTTTTTTTTTTTTAACCATGGTTTCCGACCTTTTTGGCCGACTAATCCACGGGATTTGAACCCACCGCCACACAGACTCAAATCAGGTGAAGCCATCCCTTTTCAGGAGGTTGGCGTGGCCACTTAAGGTTGTTTGCACCTAGTAGGAATTGAACTTGAGACCTCACACATTTTAGAGTGATAGTCACAAGCCCTTATACCACTAGGCCACCCTTAAGTGGTTCAGATTTTTAAAAGTTAAATATCATTATTATCTTTCAACGTTATTATTAATTACTTTTAATATATTATTTAATTTTAAAAAATAAAAATAATTATAATAATATTTATTTTATTATTATTGTTATTATTATTATTATTATTATTATTATTATTATTATTATTATTATTATTATTATTTTATTATAATTATTATATTACTATTATTTATTATTATTATTATTATTTATTATTATTATTATTATTATTATTATTATTATTAATATAATATTTATTATTATTATTATTATTATTATTATTATTATTATTATTATTATTATTATTATTATTAATTATTTAATAAATAATATTATTTATATGATTATATTATTTAATAAATATTATTATTATTATTACTATTATTATTATTATTATTATAATATTAAAATTATTAATTATTTATTATTATTTATATTATTATTATTATTATTATTATTATTTTATTATAATAATTATTATTAATTATTATATTACTATTTATTATTATTATTATTATTATTATTTATTAAATAAATAATATTTTTTATATTATTATATTATTATTTAATAGATAATATTATTATTTAATAAATAATATTATTATTACTATTATTATTATTATTATTATTATTATTATTATTATTATTATTATTATTATTATTATTTTCTGAATTACATTACATTGCTAGTCAACCAAACACAATGACAGATTTCATCAATTACAATTCTAACACATTACAATTCCAACACATTCCAATTCTTTGAATTACAATTCATTCGAATTACAATTCCTTTCAAAGATTACAATTCCTTCAAAAAAATTCTGTGAACCAAACGCACCCTCATTTTGCAGGTATGAAATAATTTATAAATAACTAGACGAGTACCCGTGCATAGCAACGGGATTTTATAGCGACACATAGTTTATTGATAAAAAAAGTTTATAGGTTATAAACGAAAAACAATAAAAGTTNATGTACAACAAATGCAATTGTTGACATGATTCTCAAGATGGAACAAATGGTTTGATGGTGATGAGTTGGTGGATGAAGGTTGTGGATCCAAATTGCGTTGAGTAAGGTGCAACGCAAGAAGAGCATTAAGCTCGTGAGCTTCTTTGAGCTCTTCAACAAACCTTTTATGTTCGGAGGTAGGTGATGATGGTGAACTTGGATTTTGATTTGGGATTAAGGTTTGGTCATGAGTCATTTGATTCATGTTTGGATGAGAGTGATGGTTGTTGTTTTGAAATTGAGCATCGTCCTCAAAAGGATCATTTGGTAGAGGTGAGATGGATGAATGTGGAATTTTATTGGTGAGTGTGATTGTGAGGTTGTCTTGTTGATGTAGAAGAGTGGTATCATTTGGGTAGCTTGGAGGCTCGGGTATTGGTTGGCTAGAGACAACATCATTTATTGATGACGATTTTTGACAAGTATCAAGCTTTCTTCTCCATACGGGCTTGATGGAGATTTTAGCAACTCTTGAAAACTTAGATTTTTGGTTGTTGGGAGATGACATGTTTGGATGAATGAGCAATGATTTGTGATAATGAGAGGTATTTATAGTGTGGTGATTTTGTGTTTATGGAAGGATAATATATGTTGGATTTGATGGACAAAATGTGTTTGTGAATTCAGGGAAATGAGGAATCAAAATAGGGTGAAATGGGCTAAAAAGCAGAAAGCAAACAGGAAACCTCATCCTACAGATGGCCGGCCCCCTTAATTAGTGGCCGGTCCCCTTAATTTTAAGGGGGCCGCCCTTTTGATTTAAGGGGGCCGCCCTGGTCTGAGGATCCAGGTTACCAGAAACGAGTTTTTGGTAAAGTTTTTCCAGAAAGGTATTTGTTTTGGGGTTTGGTTTTGGGCAAGACCAACTCTTTAGGCAACTAGGCAAGCATTTTCATAGTGGAATTTACATGAAAAGTATACATGCAAGCAAATAAACAAATAATCATAATTAAGCATGCATATTAAGCTAATAAGTAATTAAGCAATCAATATCACCTAAAGCAACTAACTNGTTTTGGGCAAGACCAACTCTTTAGGCAACTAGGCAAGCATTTTCATAGTGGAATTTACATGAAAAGTATACATGCAAGCAAATAAACAAATAATCATAATTAAGCATGCATATTAAGCTAATAAGTAATTAAGCAATCAATATCACCTAAAGCAACTAACTAAAGTAAAGGCGCCTATTAGTGGCAAACTAGTGATGGAACAAGTGTGACAATGAAATTCTTGATTATGTTCTAGTGTGTGCCTATATGAAACAAATGTGGAGTAAAGATTGTTTCGACTCTTATGAAAACCCAATAGTCCTAAGAATCAATCTTTAGTCTCCTTGAATTAACTTTGCTCACTTCTAAATGTCATTTGTAAGTATACATTGGATTATATACTTATAGATAACGAGAGTGAGACTATTATGCATGATTTGGGAAAAACGTTTTTATCATTATTCAACAATGAGTTTTCCTAATCGTGAGAATGGTTTTGAAATGAATTGAGGTTTTTCTTGAAAGTATAATTATGCAAACAAAATATCTCAATTCCTGATTTTGTGCAAAATAGAATCCTAGACTCAGATTTGAGAAGAAAGAAGAAAACATAGAACATTTTTATCATCAGATGGCCAGCCCCCTTAAAGTGAGGCCGGTCCCTTAGATTTAAGGGGGCCGCCATTATAACTTTAAGGGGTCCGCCCATCTGACGACTAAAAGTGTCTAGAATTTTGAAAATTTCAGAAAGTTTTGATCCTTCAAGAAAATTCAATCAATTTGTTCCATCATTCCTAATCCTAAACGCAAGTGGTTAAATAATTCACGCTTAAGGGGCTTAGTAAATATGCCGACAATGTTATCTTCTGAAGCTACCTTTTCTATTGTAATGTTTCCTTTTTGTACATTATCCCTAAGGAAGTGATGACGTATTTCTATATGTTTAGTCCTAGAGTGTTGAACGGGATTCTTACTTAAATCTATAGCTCCTTTGTTATCGCACATAATAGGGATATTTTCTAACCTAATGCCATAGTCTACGAGAGCTTGTTTCATGCATAGTGCTTGTTGACATGCCTTTCCGGCGCTTACGTATTCGGCTTCGGTGGTAGAAATAGCAAGAGCGGTTTGCTTCTTCGAAAACCAAGACGTTAAACAACATCCCATAAACGTGCAAATTCCGCTAGTGCTCTTTCTATCTACGTAGTCTCCCGCATGATCCGAATCCGCATAGACAATGATTTCTATGCCGGATCCCTTAGGATACCATAATCCTAAGTGTATAGTGCCTTTAATGTATTGGAAGATACGCTTAACCGCTTCTAGGTGAGAGGTTTTGGGATCCTCTTGAAAGCGAGCACAAAGGCAAACACTAAACATGATATCGGGTCTACTTGCCGTTAAGTATAGTAAACTACCTATCATTCCTCTATACTTAACATTATCTACGGACTCACCTTCTTCATCTCTTGTGCATAGGTGTCTTCCGTAGACATAGGTGTCTTAAGTGGTTTAGAGTCTTCTAGGACAAATTTCTTAAGCATTTCTTAATGTACTTAGATTGGTTAAAAAATATTCTGTCTTCTAATTTTTTTATTTGTAATCCTAGGAAGAAGTTTAGTTCACCCATCATAATCATCTCAAACTCATCATGCATGATTTTGGCAAATTCATCACATTTCTTGACAAGTTGAGCAAAATATAATGTCATCGACATATATTTGAACAATGATAATATTTGGGTCACTTCTTTTAGTGAAGAGAGTGTTGTCTACCATTCCCATGGAATAATTATGTTTAACCAAGAATGCTTTTAGTCTATCATACCAAGCCTTTGGAGCTTGCTTAAGACCATATAAAGCTTTCTTTAGTTTATAAACATAATCAGGTTTTGCGAAGTCAATGAATCCTGGAGGTTGTGCCACATATACCTCCTCATTGATAAAACCGTTAAGGAATGCACTCTTCACATCCATTTGGTATAGCCTAAAATCTAGGGCGCATGCATAAGCTAAAAGGATTCTAATGGATTCTAATCTAGCTACGGGGGCATAGGTTTCGTCATAATCAATTCCTTCTTGTTGATTATAACCTTGGGCGACTAACCTAGCTTTATTCCTAGTTACTATTCCATTCTCATCTAATTTATTCCTAAATACCCACTTAGTTCCTATTATGGTCACATTCCTAGGATTTGGAACTAGTTCCCAAACATCATTTGTTTTGAATTGATTTAATTCTTCTTGCATAGCCATAATCCAACTTTCATCCTTTAGGGCTTCATTTATATTCTTAGGTTCTATTGTTGACACAAAACAAAAGAAGTTATTTTTGTCTTGCGCTTGTGATCTAAGTGTTCTTTGATTTAGGTGGCCTATGATGTTGTCTAATGGGTGTGACTTAGATTCCTTAATATTTACAACCTCGTTTTCTTCTAAAGTTTCTACTTCAATATCATTGCCTAAGGGTTTTGTTTTACTAACCTCAATAGCTTCTTCCTCTATAATATCATCATCTTCTAAGGGTAATATCTTAGGTGGTGGAGGAGTTTCATCAAAGGTTACATTTAAGGATTCTTCTACTTTCATAGTGTGTTTATTTAAGACTATGTATGCTTTACTACTTTGCGAATATCCTAGAAAGATTCCTTCATATGACTTAGGATCGAACTTAGTGAGATAATCCTTTGTATTAAGAATAAAACATTTACTTCCGAATACCTTAAAGTAGCCTATATTTGGTTTTCTACCTCTTAATAACTCATAAGGAGTTTTTCCTAGAATTCGTCTAATAGATACCCTATTAAGTATATATGTTGAAGTATCTATGGCATGACACCAAAATTTTTGTGAGATAGATTGCTCATTTAATATGGTTCTACTCATTTCCTGTAAAGACCTATTTTTCCTTTCTACTACTTCATTTGATTAAGGAGTACGTGGAGCGGAAAAGTGGTGAGATATTCCATTTAAATCATAATATTTTACGAATTGTACTTCGTTATCAAATTCCCTACCATGATCCGTCCTAATTGATACTATAGGGCATCCTAACTTATTTTGTATCATTTTACTAAATGTCTCAAATTTTTCAAAGGCTTCGGTTTTATCACTTAGGAACCTAGTTCACGTGTATCGTGAATAGTCATCTACTATAACTAAGGTGTAGCGGTTGCCACCGTAGCTCCTCACCGCGGATGGACCGAAGAGGTCTATGTGAAGTAGTTCTAGGCATCTAGTAGTGGATACTATATTATTAGCTTTATGACTAGCATGTGCTTGTTTTCCTATTTTACAAGCATCGCAAAAGTGTTGATTATATTTTAGACTAGGCAAGTTTCTAACTAATTCCTTAGACACCAAATATTGTATTTGTTGCATGTTTGCATGACCTAATCTCCTATGCCACAAGGTGGAGTTTTCGTCTAAGGTTGCTAGGCATATCCTATCTTCCAATTTATCTCCTAGTTTCATAACATATACGCCACCTTTCCTAATTTCTCTACCTATGACTTTATCATCCTTAATAATTATACTATTCTTATCGGTAAAGGTAACCCTACACTTATTGTCATATATTTGACCTATACTAAGCAAGTTATATGTTAAGTTATCTACATGTTCAACATTTTCAATAGTTAGGGAGTCTTGAGAAATCGTACCTTTGCCTATGATTTTTCTACGACGATCACTACCAAAAATAACATTACCTCCATTGTATGCTTTGTATGTAGAGAATAACTTGCGATTCCCCGTCATGTGTCTTGAGCACCCGCTATCCTTTACCCATTCATCGGGCTCCAAATTAATTCCTAGGCATATTTCATTTGATGCTTGAGCGACAAAACATTCTTGTTTAGTCTTTTTGTCTTCATCATCAAATCTTTTCCTTCGTGTTGTTTTCCTTTTGTCTTGTGCTCTTTGTCGCTTTTTAATGAGTCTTTTGAATTCTTTGACAACCTTTGCATATTCTTCGTCTTCACTTTCGGAACTAGAATCGTCATCGTCATTGTCACTTGGTTCCTTCTTTGTTGTCATCTCTACATAATCTTCTTGTTCACTCTTGTCATGGCTCATGTTGTTTTCGGCATCATTACCTTCACATAAAACATTTGAACTAGTAGCACTTGTACTTACTTCAACTAAATATTTATCTACTATACTTTCTTTTGCTACTAACTCATGTGCAAGTTTTTCTTTGGCTTGACATTCTTCTTGGTGATATTTTGAAAGACTTTTCCACATGTCGTTTGCCGTTTGACAAAAAAATATTCTTTCATACTCAACACTTGGTAGAGCTTTGTATATAATGAATTTTGCCAAGTTATTTTGTTTTTCAAAAATAGTATTTATTGATTGAATATCACCAATTGAAATGACATGCCAAAGATCATAGTCTATTGATTTCACATAACTTTCGAATCGATTTTTCCATTCAAGAAAACTTTCATTTTCAAGAAATGGTGGTTTGAAAACAATTTTCCCTTCTAAATATTTTTCCATTTCCATAGATCGATTTCAAGTTTTAAATACAATATATTTTAAAAGTCTTGTTTGACGTGGCTCTTGATACCAATTGTGGAAAACTAGAATGGGGGGTTGAATAGTTTTACGTCCTTTTAATTTACAAAACTTTGGTTATCAAAAACTTCGATTCTAGCTTTATGTGATCTCAACTTACTTGCACAATTATAAACAACTATATCTACAAGAGTATATAATGACAAGTATGTAAATAAGTAAGTAAATAGATAAAGTTAGAAAGATAGCACCGTGAGACAAAGGATTTATAGTGGTTCGGCTACGAATCTCCTCATCGTCCTACTCCACTCCCCGAGCACCTAACTCGGGAGTTTTCTTCACTATGTCAACAAGCTCCCTTATGGCGGAGAAAACCTTACACAACTTTTGCTTACACCAATTTACGACACTAAGCTAAATGTCGGGTTCTAATTCTAGCTAGAACCAATCTCACACCACTACACAACTTAGCACGACTTCTACACAACTTATACACTCCACAACTTCTTCACTACTTCACACCACTTCACTACTTCACTACTTCTTCTTCTTTACACAACTTCTATTCACAACTAACACACCTAGATCTATCTAATTACAAGCACACCACACCTTCACTAATGATATACACAATATACACTACTAATCTACAATACTTCTTAAACTTGATGTTGAAGGAGTATTCTTCTCTTGCATTTTGGATGAGGATGGATGAGGAGGGATTGAATCACTTGAAACAAGGATTAATAATCTTATGATCAAAGGGTTTTGAAAGATGTTTAGAGAGGATTGGATCTGAAAATTTTAGTGCAAAAGGTGAGGAAAAATACCAGGTTTGAGGTGGTATTTATAGGCAAAGAATTCTGACACAGGGAGCGTGCCGGCCCCCTTAAATAGAGGCCGGCCCCCTTAAAATTAAGGGGGCCGCCCACCTGTAACGGCCAGATTTCTTTTCTTTTTCTGGGAAAAGTTTATTTGGTGAAAAACTAACTGATTTTGATTAAAAATTTGAATTCATATATTTAGTATGATTTAAACATTTTCCTTTATTACCAAAAGTGTTTTTCAAAATTATATAATACGTTTATATTATTTAATAAACTTTGTAATAATTAATCAAATACCCCTTTGATCATGAAGTGTATTAAGCCCTTGTTTATTCATACCTTAAGTGATTTTAGTTGGATAAAATGATATAAACTAACTTAATACTTGTTTACGTAGTAATCTTACGTTTAATGTTTTTACATTTTGTGATCGTCAAAACGTAGAGATATCGAAAAATATAAATAACGTTTTTATACATTATTTATATCAAAAAAACTAGTGTGATTAATTTCAATGCAATTAGCCGGTTCTTTCAAATATAAAAAAGTAGAAATTGATAATGCTTTGCCAAATATAAAAAAATAAAAATTGATAATGCTCTGCAGATCAGTTGACAATTAAAATGGCTTTGTCTTTTGATGTTTTTATTCAATGAGGTGCTTAGTCGAGGTTTTTATTCAATGTGATGGTGGTGCAGGCCCGGATTTGAGGGTGTGCGGGATGCGCAACCGCACAGGGCCTTCAATTTTATAGGGGCACCTTGATTATGGACACCTGTGAACATTTAATTCGATTCTAGCCGAAATTTGAGGCATATTTATCCTTAGAAGTGAGATAATTTGGCTCATAAACAAATTAAGATGAAAAACCATTTGTTATAAGTGATTTTCAACAGTGAGTACATACAGGGGTTTATGGGCATGTTGTTACAACGAAGAAGAAGACAAATTTCAATTATGTGCACTTTAAACCCTTTAGTTTATGGCTATTTGATACTTTGGTCTTAATACTTTGGTTTTATTTCCAAACTAGTGTGCAAAGGTTTACCAAGTTGACAGTACACCCCCAAGTTTGATAAAGACATAAAGTCTCGTATGTTTTGAATTATAAACTGAAACTATCTTATATTCTTATGTAATCTTGAAAAATTATCATTGTTCATCCAATAATAATATTGAAGTGATATGTTCTAACGGTTTGTATTCGTTTGTATGGTGTTTCTAAAAATTTAACTAAAACAATCTTTACTCCATTTATAAATTTTACATGTATTTGAAATCATTTCAGTTTTAAGAGGGGCACTATTATAATGGTGGCACAGGGCCTTCAAAAACGACGGGACGGCCCTGTGGTGGTGGTTGTGTGGTGGTAACAATTGGTGGTGGCGGTAGAGGGTGGTGGTGTTGGTTGTGTGGTAGTGGTGAAGTGAAATAAAAAGATAAAACTTAAATTGCAAATTTAGTCCCTAAATCAACAGTGCTATGACACGTGAACATATGAATCCTTAAAGCAATTAAATGACGATACTACCCTCAGTGACTTGGCACTTAACGAGGAAACTAACGGGATTTGGCTCTCGGTGGCTTTTTTGCACTTATCCGTAACGTTAGTGGCATTTTTTCATGCCTTTATGACTCGGTGTCTTTTTTGCAATTTTGCGATACGTTAGTGACCATTTTTGCAGTTTACCCAAAAGAAAAAGAGGAAAAAAATGTATTTAACCCAAGGATTAATAATTTTAAAAAATTAATCATAAGCTCTATATATAAGACACCATATTTTAAAAGTGTAGTTTTACATTCAAGTTTCATTAAATGTATTTATACGGTTTTTGATACATTTTAAAAATTGTTGTTTGAGTTGAAGTAACGCATAATACAACATTTTGATTTTTTTACCCTGTATGTGTAAGTCTTACATGAAACATTCAATCACAAAATCGTAAGTATAATTTTTTTTCGTAAAAAATCTCGTTATTATGCACGCATACTTTATTAGACGATTAGATTATGACCCAAACCTAATTGTAGGTTTGGGTCCATTAGATTTAGGGTTGCATAGCTTGTTAATTAATCCATGTATTTGTTATAAATACATGGGCAATCTTCATTATGTAATCACAAAAACATATCAATAAATATATCTTTGCTATTTTACTTGGTACCAGAGCTCTAAGTAAGATCTACCAATAATAGTTGTTAACCTCCGGTCATCGGCTACTTGTCGGTGATCCTGAGGGATCATGTTTTTTCCGCTTTATTGTTTTTTATTTAGGAATTTATTTTCGTATTTTATTTATAAACCCTAAACTCTAGCCTTCAAAAAAAAAGAAAAAAAATGTTGAGTTGCCATCGATCCAGTATATATTTTTCTTCATCATCTATTTGTTTTTATTGTCGAAAATTATTGTTCTTGACAACAAAAGTTGATCATCAAATTGCCGCTCCCTTCTAAAGGCAAAGCAAACCATGACGTAAAAGCAATCGTCACGCAAAGAAGGATGCCGCAAGCAATACACAACTATGCCGCCAAATACAATTATGCTTCCGCTCAAACAAACAAAAGAAAAAGATGAAAAAAAAAAAAAAAAAAAAAAAAAGAAGAAGAACTGGCTTTCAACATTCATTCCAGTTTGTCCGTCCACAATGCTGCCGTTCAAACTGAGGGGAGTATTAGACGATTAGATGTGTTTTTGTGATTTCATAATGAAGATTGCCCATGTATTTATAACAAATACATGGCTTAATAAACAAGCTATGCAAAGCCTAAACCCAATAGACCCAAACGTACAATTAGGTTTGGACCATAATCTAATCGTCTGATATAATTTACTAGTAGTATTAATAGATATGTAAGTGTAGTCCTTTTTAAAAGTTCAAATAAATCTCAAAGAGAGTTCTAGTAAAATAGACTTTAACCAATCCCAAAATAGTCGTCGAAATAAAGCGCGTAAAGCATAAAGTATAAAAGGCATGTCGATAACAAATTTGCTCCAGTAAATATAATTAGATACGCTTATGGAAAGATAAGATCATTTTAATGGTGGAGAATTACTGATCGACATCAAGGGGCCCCACTGGCCTAAAAATAGTAAATAATGCTATACACATTTGGTCACGTATGTATTATCAGCATGCAGCCCTATATAACAAGCACCCTTCATACGTAGTTCAACCACAAAACATAAATCTTTTAGATCATACGTAGTTCAAAAGTGAAAATGTTGGGAAACGTCAAGGATAAGGCATCAGAGACAAGCACTGTGGTTGGAGACAAAGCGTCGGAAATAGCGAAATCGACTCAAGAGAGTGCCGTAGCGGGGAAAGATAATACGGGTGGTATGTTGCAAAACACGGGTCAGACGATTATGAATGCGGCGCAAAGTACTGGCCAGACGGTTATGGATTATGCGAAAGGTGGGACCAAGAATGTTAAGAATACTTTGGGTATGGGGGGTGGTAATACGACCACCACGAAAGTAACGCAAACGACTCAAGACACTGCCGATAAGACGGGTGGGGTGTTGCAAAGTACTGGCGACACGGTTGTGAATGCGGCGCAAGGTGCTACCGAGTCGGTTAAGAATACTTTGGGTGTTAAGAAGTAAAGAAGACTTAAACTGAACGTTTAGATGTTTACTAAACGTTGTTTTCGGATTGGCTAGTATGTTCCCTAATTTGTTATGCTATTATGTTATAGGTTGGTTGAAGTACGTACGTATTTACCCACCCTTGTATGTTCCCTAATTTACTTTTGCAAATAAATTGACAATTGCTTTAATTAAGCTGACTAATTTTTATTTGGATGGTGAATTTTTTTGTTGTGTTTGGATATATGAGTTATGATCAATACTAGATTTTACTTTTTTGAACTGCCAAGTTTTAGTGAAGTTTTTAATATAATTTGAAAGATGATCGTGTTCGCTTCAAAAAGCTTGATAAATTTATAAATAAATATTACGAGTAACATTCGGTGTGTTTACATTTAAGCTTTTAAAATATACCTAAAATATATAAAAAGAAAAAATATATATTTTTTCACCCCTAGTCCTATATTGTCTTATATGTAGGTGTTAGTCAAATATAGTCTTCAAATCTCAGCGGGAGTTCCAGTAAAATTAGCTTAATCAACTCCAGTATAGTCGTCAAAATAAAGCGCTGAAAGTATATATGGAGTATAAACGCATGTCGATATTAAAGTTGATCCATAAAATATAAGAGCAAATTACACCGTTGGTCCTCAAGGTATGGGTGAATTGCTGATATAGTCTTCAAATCTAGGAAAGTGCACCGTAGTCATCAACATCATGTTTTTCATTTTCTCACGGTCCAAAACTCTAACATGCACACTCACTTTCATACATTAACCCAAACACTATATTTTTTCAACATCTTTACCACTGCCATTACCTCCGGCTATGACCTTCTTTTCTTTTCTTCTTTTCAAAAGAAAACGTCAAATTTAGATTTAGATCATTAATATAATTATAAGAGAGCTAGGTGCATGAAGCACCCAATAAATATTATCGGGTTGCCAACTTAGTAAACGCTTAATAACACCACAATAACAAAAACTCCCCCAGCTATAAATGTTATTGCGTAAGTGAGTCCCATGATTAGGGGTGTTAATCGGTTCAGTTTTCGGTTTCATGGGTTGTACGGTTCGGGTTAATCGGTTTGAAAATTCTAAAAGTTAAAACCAAAACCAAACCAAACCAATTATAAAACGGATAAAACCAAACCATACACCAATTTAGAATTCGGTTTGGTTTTGGTTAAAACCAAGAAAACCAAATTCAAGTAAACTTCTAAATGTCATAATAAAAACCTAAAAGTTCAAATAAAATTACTAAATCAAAAGCACTCACAAAGTGTTTAAGTAAATCAACAAAACAAAAAAGTTTAAGAAACCAAAAGGTTTCATAACTTAACAGAAATACATGAAAGCAAAATAAGATAAAATGTTCTTCAACAAAGGTCTACAAAAGTCTTATGCTTGAATATTACATCTTCAAAAGCATCCTTGATTTAAGGATTGGTTAGTTTATAAGATATTTTAAATTTTTAGTATTTTTTGTTATAAAGATAACATATAAAATCTATATATATGTATAATTAAAACTTTTTTGTGTGGATAGATATATATTCGATTTTTTCGGTTTGGTTTGGTTATGTATTTTTCAAACCCAAAACCAAACCAAACCAAACACCAATAAATACTTCGGCTTGGTTTTAAACCAAACCATACACCAATTAAAACTTTCAGTCCGGTTTTGTTCGGTTTCGGTCCAGATTATATTTCAGTTTGTTCAGTGTCAAACCAAATACTGAACACCCCTACCCATGACACATTCGAAAATACCCCTTTCACTCACAAAACTAACAAATAATCCAATGGCAATTGCCGGCGAAGATCCCAACGGTGAACGGTGACGCCATTGGTCACAGAAAAACCCCAATGGCATGCCATTGGAACCCTTTCACCGTGCACTCTAAGTGTCGCACTAATTAATTGTCTATCAACGGAAATTGTTTTAACCTACCCAACTTGCCCATCTTACTGCCTTTGTTGACATTCACTCAATCTGTCAATCAATCTAGATAAGAGANTAAAACCAAACCATACACCAATTTAGAATTCGGTTTGGTTTTGGTTAAAACCAAGAAAACCAAATTCAAGTAAACTTCTAAATGTCATAATAAAAACCTAAAAGTTCAAATAAAATTACTAAATCAAAAGCACTCACAAAGTGTTTAAGTAAATCAACAAAACAAAAAAGTTTAAGAAACCAAAAGGTTTCATAACTTAACAGAAATACATGAAAGCAAAATAAGATAAAATGTTCTTCAACAAAGGTCTACAAAAGTCTTATGCTTGAATATTACATCTTCAAAAGCATCCTTGATTTAAGGATTGGTTAGTTTATAAGATATTTTAAATTTTTAGTATTTTTTGTTATAAAGATAACATATAAAATCTATATATATGTATAATTAAAACTTTTTTGTGTGGATAGATATATATTCGATTTTTTCGGTTTGGTTTGGTTATGTATTTTTCAAACCCAAAACCAAACCAAACCAAACACCAATAAATACTTCGGCTTGGTTTTAAACCAAACCATACACCAATTAAAACTTTCAGTCCGGTTTTGTTCGGTTTCGGTCCAGATTATATTTCAGTTTGTTCAGTGTCAAACCAAATACTGAACACCCCTACCCATGACACATTCGAAAATACCCCTTTCACTCACAAAACTAACAAATAATCCAATGGCAATTGCCGGCGAAGATCCCAACGGTGAACGGTGACGCCATTGGTCACAGAAAAACCCCAATGGCATGCCATTGGAACCCTTTCACCGTGCACTCTAAGTGTCGCACTAATTAATTGTCTATCAACGGAAATTGTTTTAACCTACCCAACTTGCCCATCTTACTGCCTTTGTTGACATTCACTCAATCTGTCAATCAATCTAGATAAGAGATTAATTCGAATGCCATTAGGCTAAATGTTTGGTTTATAACGATGTTTATTTTAACATTTTTATTATATAATTTTTGTTATATAAACGATGAAATTAATGTATTATTTGTTTATTTAGATGCTCTAAGTCTGAGTCTGATTCGCACACTTGAATCTGAATATGTGGTTGAAAAGTCTGAATCTGATTCTATCTTAATCTAAGTAAGTGTTGAGAAATCTAAATCTAAATATGCGGTTGAGAAATATGAAAATCTAAATCTAATTCCATCTTAATCTGTTTGTTTTTGTAATTGTCTCAATGTGCTAAACAGCCAGTTTTTACAAAGTAAATATAAAACGATCACATTCATTCAAAAAATAAACTTTACTAAATTAAGAAAAAAAATAGTTACAATATAATTAGTTAAAAGGATTTTAAACAAAACACGCAATCTCTGATAAAAATAAAACGTGTCGGGGTTTAGATTGAACTTTTCTAAAAGAAAAAAAAAATTAATAAATAGATGGCGTTAGAGTTGAGATATATGAGTCCGCTAAAACGAACCCCTCAATTTGTATAAAATACAAATGATTACATATCATCATTTTTTTTTTTTTTTGGTAAAGGGCATCCACCCGGTAAAATATATTACTCCAAAAAAACAGCTAAGTACAAAGGAATGTGGCTGAAATACCACATTAATCTCAAGCAACCGCTTGAACAACCACTATATCATTCATGACATGCCATAAATGATCCAACTAGCTACACACAACTAGGAAACCAAAATAAAACCAAGCATAAACTAAGAGACATCAACCTTTATGCTAACCAAAGGAAAATAACCTATCCAAATCTAATGTCATGCGTGGCAGCAACCTTTAATTGGGCTGCAGATAGACTACAATCATCAAAGTAATCATCATCATAATCATTGTAGTCACATGTACAATCTTTCCATTGTTCCAAAAGACTCCTCTCGTTCCTTCCACTACCGAAATAATTAGTGTCGTAGGATATTCCAAAACTTCATCGTCGTCGCTATCAGAAACAACCACATTACCCACCTTAGAGAATGGGTTACCCACCTTGGTTGATGAAGTACACTTAAAGGAAGAGATACTAGGCTTAGTAGCCGCATCTTGCTCATTCTCTTTCAAATCAACATTTTTTAGAGGTTTACCATCATCATCCAAAAGAGTAACTTTTTTTTTGGGTAAAAGGTCAAAAACGACCCGGTAAATATATTACTCCAAAAATCAATTTAAGTACAACGGATATGGGTGAGTCCCATATCTCAGCCCGTTACATAGGCGACAAGCTTACATAACAAGATACTTCCTATTTTCTAAACAAGAAAATATAACCACTAATCACATGATAGTAAAAACTCCGACAAAATATAAACTACTTCCTACGACCTTGGAGATTAAAGCCATACATGGCATTAAGAGCATCCAAATTCCCAGGAAGGTCATAAATTTGCTTCGAATAATCATCATAGTCATCAAACTCATCTTCACGCTCATGACCACCACCAAAAAGATTTGCTGATTCGTTGAACGTGTTAAGAACCTCATCATCATCATCACTATCAGAAACCTCAACATTAGCCACCTTAGAAAATGGGTTATCCCTCTTAGTGGAAGACGTAGACGGAACAGGATGGCCATCATCATCCACAAGAGTAGCTTTCCCATCAATAACCAAAAGAGTAACTTTTCAATCCATAATTAGCTTTTCAATCTTCCCAATTTTCTCAACAATAGGAGTAGTACTTCCATTTCCACCCTTAGAAGAACTAGCAACAGCAGGTATACCAGATGCTAAAAAACTAGCCATATCGTTTTAGCAATCAAGAACCTCATCATCACTATCTTCTTCAACCACTTTAGTTTCCTTCTTACTACCAACCTCCAAATCAGCCCCATCCTTTGGTGAAACACTTGTTGCACAAGGAATACCATTATCAATAGTATCGGCCATATAAAGAGCATCAAATGGGTTCGGTATAGCAATACTCGTCCCACTCGTACTTGCCTCATTAGTGATTTTCTCCTTCGTAGCAACCGGCTTCTTCGAGACAGGTCTCCAAAATTTTGGTTTAGGCTTATTAAGCTGGACACCCCCAATACGCTGAGAAGGAGCAGCCACATTCTTCCCCTTACGTTTTTTCGCCTCAATGAAACCATCATCCATCTTTTCCAAAGTAGTAGAAGCTTCAGAAGCCTTTACTGGCACGTTAGTGTTACTACGAACAGTCTCCTTAACACGATTTGGGCATTCAATCAACGCATGTCCAAAAGTTTTACATTCACCACAATGAGGAGGTTTCCATTCATATTCGATATTAATAATTTCAGTAGTAAAATCATTACCTTCTTCATTTTGAATTGCCATTGTAACCTGGCTTTTTAGTTCTGAATCCGCGCTTAATTCAACTAAAGCACGAGCGAAACTAATACGGCCCCAAGACTCGAAATACATAGAGCTTGTAAAAGCATCTTACATAATAGGTTTTCCTACTTGTGTAGCAATCAAGCTCAACCCATCCTCAGAATAAGCAACCAAAGGAACCTTATGCATTTTAATCCAAACCGGTGCCTTGTTTACCTTGTTCCTATTAAGGGATAAAGTGGGAGTCCATTTGTTAAGAATAATGGGCGAGTTACGTATAATCCAAGGACCTCATTGCAGAACACGATCCACACCCTCCTTAGTAGCAAACTTAAAAAGACATATACCATCGTCATTCTTCATCAGCTTTTGTAAGCCAAATTTTCCCCATGTATTAGTAACATAATTCTAAACTAAAGGAAAAGAAATGGTCTTACCTAGAAAGTAACCAACAAGTGTGTTATCATACCGGTTTAAAACCTTCTTCATAGTAGCCATAGGCAACACTGTGTCGTGATTATCCACTCGATCCTCATTGACCAATGCTCTAAAATTTACTTTCGGAACCATACGAGTAGCATTAATGACATTGGAAAAAGAAGTAGGAGAATCTACCTTTGGAACCGATCCCGAACCCACATGCTCATTAGATTTAACACTACCATCATTAGTAGTCTTATTAGTCGTCGAAGTAGAATCAGCCTTTGGAACCGTATTCCCGTCCACACGTGTAGACAAATTAACATCACCATCATCAACTGTCGAATCGGTAATAATAGGCCCCATATACGTATTATTAACCACCTGTTCGGTAACAGGAGTAGTAGCATCACTCGACACATCATTACCAGCCGCATGATTAGTCGTACCATGCTCAACATTCAGGACAGAAGCTTGTCCAATATTAGTACAACGCAATAGTTCATCTCCACCTTCCTTAGTTTGATCAGCCAAACTAGGGTCCTTATTCTTAACCTTATTCCCACTCCCTCCCACACCCAAAAAACCACTTTTCATACTCAAAACATGCACAAACAAACGAGAACTAGAAGCACAAAACGTCTTAACTTCAGTTACGCAATAAACCCTAAAAAATTAGGGTTTGAAAACAAACACTACTTTGCCGTCACATGATTCAATAAATATTATGATTATGAATGATCGAATATTGCTTATGATATATACCAGGTATAATATAATTGATTGAAAAAGAACCCTCACACCGATTAGGATCACAACCGAGTAATATAATAATCCACTACACGAATGCTTTAAAAGTTTGGTACGCTGTTATGCAAGATCCAGAATCAAAACGTAAACCAACTAATATAATAATCCACCAAGGAATCTTTAATAGTAAGGTTGGTTGGTTAAAGAATCTTTAACACTTTTGGTGATTTAATAGAGAAAGATGAATATACGATTGGTTGAGAATAAATCTCCAAAATCGCCAAAGAGAGAGATAGAGAGAGCAGCTAGGGTTTTTTTTACATTTACATATCATCATTTACATTCTTTATGTAACAAAATATATGAATGATTCTATTTAATACTTTTAATACGAAAGATAAATATAAAAAAAAAATAAAAAAAAAATAACAAAAGAACATTCAAATAAAAAATCATAACAAAAGGAAAAAAAAAAAAAAAAGATAAATAAAAACAAAAAAGGTTAAGAGTTGGTAAAGAAACCTTCTCTCTATATAGTTCAATAAAAGGTTTATATCTCTTACTGTCTTTTAATGATCAAGTTAAAATACACATTCTTAACACTGATCGGCTCTTAATGCCTGTTAAACAAAAAATCTTTTGGCCAAATATCTGACGACGTCTTAAACGAATAAAAGGTTTATATCTCTTAATATTTCTTAATGATCAGGTTAAAACGCACACTCTTAACACTGATTGACTCTTAATGCCCGTTAATGATACAAAAAATTAATAATAATAAAAAACAAAAAAAACTCTTTTGGCCAAATATCTGAGCGCGTCTTAAATGAATCAGATTAAAGGGCTGTTAAGAGCTAGTCTCTCGCCGCTAAATAAATGGCCATCGTTAATTTTTAAAGCTTTTCTTTTCAACTTTGACCTTAAATTATTTCATTTGTGTTATGTCTAATTACTTGATGAAAATTATACTAATAAAAATACATTTAAAATTCAATTTATTTATATATTTCGCATCAAGTATTACATAATATAAATAAAATAATTTAATATCAAAGCTAAAAAAAAATACTTTAAAAATCAATAGTACACAATTATTTAAAGACGTAAGAAGCATTTTAGAATAAACAAACACCACATAAGACCATTTTTAGTACATTTTTGTTATATAAATTTTGTGATACACATAGTTTTAATCAACTAATACATAAACAAAAGAATGTATATTAACAGAAAATTTCATCTTCAATGTAACAAACAAGTGATACACAACAACTTAACCGTTGCATCAATCGATATAAAACTAATATACATGTACTGTTTAGTGATACATAGATCGAACTGCCAAGGAAATCATTACCAGATTGATACACAGGAGTTATCAGATTAATACACAATTACAAACTATGACACACAAGCTAGTTAACAGAAATGTCGAGATCCATATTAGTGATGCACAAGATATTCTACAAAATATGATACATGAGTCAAACCTAACAATTCTTATAGCATTCGAGATTCTTAATAATTAATACAGATAGAACTAGTGCAATAACAAAAATATTTGTGGTGCAAAGGTTCAATAAGAGGGTGGTGGTGGCGGTGAAGAGGTTGAAGGTGTTGTGTGTTTGAGTTAATGTGTGAAAGTGGTGTTTAATGTGCGTTAATGTTGTGGAAAAAAAGACGTAAAAACATTTGCAGCTAACGAGATTTTTAGCGAGCGTTAATGTTTTGGTCTGTGACCGAGTGAAAAGCGTGATGCTGAAGACTTGCACTTTTCAAGATCTGAGGACTATATCCACATTCGCTCAGACCTTGAGGATCAACGGTGCAATTTACCCAAAATATAAATAGATTTCGCCTACGAAAAGATAAGATCATTTTACTTAATGATGGAGTATTGCTGATCGACATCGATAGGGCCCCACTGCCCTAAAAACCATAAATATGTTATAGACAGTTTAGTCACAAATGCATACCCTCATGCACCCCTATATAACATACACCTTTCATGCATCTCAACCACAAAACAAATAAATCTTTCAACTTATACATAGTTCAAAGAGAAATTAACAAGTGATCGAAAATGTTGGGAAACCTCAAAGCAGGGAAAGATAAGACAGGTGGGGCGTTGCAGAGTACTGGCGAGACGGTTATGAATTATGCGAAAGGTGGGACCGAGAATGTTAAGAATACTTTGGGCATGGGTACTCCGACCACCACGAAAGTAGCACGATCGACTCAAGACACTGCAGTAGCGGCGAAAGATAAGACGGGTGGGGTGTTGCAAACTACTGGAGACTCGGTTATGAATGCCGCACAAGGTGCGACCGAGTCGGTTAAGAATACTTTGGGTATTAAGTAGACTTAAATTGAACGTTTCGATGTTTACTAAACCTGTTTGGTAATTTGTATATGTTTCTTTGTTTTGCTATTATGTTCTACCTACGTTGGTGTGAAGTTACGTATGTATTTTTACCCACCCTTTGCATGTATCCTTATAATCTACCTTTGCAAATAATTTGAAGATTGCTTTATTTGGATGGTGAATTGTTTTGTTGTGTTCAGATATACTCCTATGAGTTACGATCGAAGAAATAAGACTTGCTAGATTTTTACTTTTTTGAACTACGAAGTTTTAGTGAAGTTTTTACTAGAAGCTAGAAATTAAACAGATGACAATCTCAAAATCATAAAACCAGCCAAAACTGGGATATGAGATCCAATTCATTCAAGGGGATCGGATTTCCTACTACGATGGTTGTTAAGATTGTGAAAGGGTACGTTTTAGTTTTGTCACTTAAGATGCCCACGTTTGCTGTTGTCAAATTTGCTGCAGACCCGTAAAATATAATAGTAATAATACAAACAATAGGAATGGAGTACGTTTGTAAAGTGTCCTCAACTAAAATGATTCAATGATTAACATTAACAGTTTATTAAGCTGATGAAATCAAAACACCAAAATTGTTAGGTGAGCAGTGTAAGTTGATAAGGCATACATGAACCGGATGATTGAGTGCTAAAGGAGATGAAACCTCTTGTTGCACAAATTGTTGAAACTCAAGTTTTCAAATTCATGCAGGTCTATATACCATATCAATACGCATGTAGACCATTGAGGATATCTAATTTATGGTTTAGATTAACGAACACTAGGTTGAGAACAGTTAAATAACCACACACAATGCTTAAACATTTTAAAACTCACATATTTAATTTGTAGTGATGGTACGGGAATGGATCTAGTGAGAAGAGTTATTGAAATGAGAAGAGTGAGAAACAATTCTAGCCATAAAATTCAAATAAGAAAAGAGAAATAATTGGGAGATGCATCTATTTTTGTGGATGCATCTCAGATTAGTGGTTGTGGTTCTTTTTCATTCATCTCATCTTAATTATATTTCTCATTTGATCCTTACTCGTGATGATACATGGCTTGTGGAGAAGAGTAAGTTTATGTTCATTTCTAGGCCTAGGACATTTTCATTTATATGGCAGCTAATACCACAAGTCTATACACCAAGGTTTTCAAGATCGGGATCCTCCTTAGGATCGATTTCGTCTTTGCAAGATCGAGATCGTAAAATCGAATCGAGATCTTAAGATCCTACCATATTGTCATTTTATTAATAGTCTTTCTTTGTAATATTATACAAATCTATAAATTATTATATATCATAAACACAAATTTATGTAAATGTTTCATAGAAACGTTGTCTCAAATTATGATAATGAAATGTTTAAGAAGATAACATATTGTTTTTTAAATTCTACAAAACACAATCCATAAATTTATAGTTTTTTAGTTTGTGGTTCGAGAAAAAGTAAGATTGAATCGGATTAGATCTTAAGATCCTATTGTTAAGATCGGGATCCTATAAGATCTTAAGCTTTCAAAGATTCTATATAAGATCCGGATCATTTTTGCTTTGCAGTATCCTAAATTCGTAAGATCCTAAGATCAGGATCGGAATCCTGACAACCATGCTATGCACCCCAGACCCCAAACTGATGCAACAACTAACATGAAGCAACCTAAGCACATGGCAGCCATCCACAACGGCACAACCTTACATGGTGAAACAAAAAGCTGCTTATGAGTTTTCCGATGTCGGAAAAGATGAAAATAATGGCTTAATTATGTTGCGTGTCCCACGGATGGCGCAATGTTTACGTATGGTACGTAATCATTGGTTTGGGTGATTTGGTGGGATATTCATAATGTCCGGTTTCTTGTTTTCGATAAGGAACCCCAGATAAGATTGATGATCTTGAGTCGGGGTAACACTCACATACGACTATAAAGTGTGTGTAAATGTGCGAGGATTGATTAGCCTCGAGTTGGGTCATTTCATGAAAATGAGCCGGTATTTATAGAGTTGCATTTAGGGGTTTGTGTCACAAATGAATGCGATCCAACGGCTAAGGATGGTCCACGTGATAGACATCCAAGGGAGGAGACAAGAATGACACATGATGCGACATCCTTGGGTTTGCTCGATTCATAGAATGTTACATGCATGAATGCACGTACCAGAGAGATATTCTCAGCATTACCTCTATGCTAATAAGGTAACGACATGTGTAGTTTGTTATAACAGTCTTGGGGATAAGATCCCAGTCTATCCGTTGCCTGGATATGTTTATCCAGGCCTGTTTGCCTATACTTGGCCTGGGAACTTGCTTCCCAAGCAAAGCGTGACAGCTTATAGCCTTTGTGGTTCAGTCTTGGGTCTGTTTCGAGTGAATGGGCTTTAGCCACTTGACTGAAACTCTCATACGTTATTAGTCACACATTTCAAATAAAGGGAGAGAAAATTATAAGAGATTCATCTAACATTTGCGGTTGTGATTTCTTCTAACAATTCTTATAATAATAAGTCACTGTAAAAGTACACAGGCAACAATACCATAATTATCGACATTTGAACTACAAGAATATGTAGAAACATTTTACATACAAAAATGTAAGAGTATCAGTTAAATCAAACAAAGTGATATTTTAAAATTTTGCTTTGTAACTTATAAAATTAAGAAAACCCTCACATAAAGTTTGTAGCAAGCGTGGCTCAATACTACACTCGTTTCCAACATAGATAGAGAATTTATACCTATGATCTTGATATAGGGACATGTTTAAAGAGGATCACCATACCCATATAGGATTATCACTTACTGAAGTGCTCCTAGAGAAGTGTTCAAAAAAGTAGCATTATCACTAGGTGCATGTTTGAGGGTGGTAGGGAAGGAACGAAAACAGTCGAATCAAACCTATATAAACTCGTACTTGACTCGTTAATATTTCAAGCTCATTTTGGCTCGAGCTCGAGCCTCGACAAAATATGGCTCCAACAAGCTCTGTGAGGGGGTATCTCATGGAGACCGGTGTATGTGATATGGGGACCGGTTAGAATGACTCATGGAGAGTGGTTTTAGAACCACTCTCTGTGAGGGGGTATCTCTTTGACCAGAAAGCAAAGGAACAGGTTCTACAACCAGTCTCTATTAGAAGCATCAAGACCTGTTTTTATGCTAAAAACTAGTCTCTAACATAAAGTAAACACACATGTTTGTCTTTGTGTGAAAAGAAAATAGAGACCGGTGTATGTGATAAAACCGGTCTCATTAATTTTTTTCAAAAAAAAATGGTAGGTTGTTTGGGATTGCTTATTGAAATAGCTTATGTGATATTTTGGTCGTTTGGTATTGCTTATTGGGACTACTTATAAACACCTCTGCTTATAGGAATCGTTTGGTATCGCATATCAAAACTGCTTGCTTAAGCAGTTTCAATATGCAATACCAAACAACTCCTATAACTAGCTTTAAGCAATCACAAATAGTTGTTTATAAGTAGTCTCAATAAGCAGTCACAAACAACTGAAATATAACATAAGTAGTTTCAATAAGTAATCCCAAACAACCACTATTAGCAGTTAATTTGAAAAGCAATCCCAAAAAGCCATATAAGTAGTTACACTTCAATAAGCAATCCCAAACAGCCCTTGTAATCAGTTAATCAAAGAGCAATCCCAAACTGCCCCCATAAACAGTTAAGTCAATAAGCAATTCCAGAAGTCCTATTAATTATGCAACTCAAGCAGAATATATCATTGATAAATAAACATTTCAAATTTGTCATCTCTAAATGAAAATCAGCAATCTGTACAACAATAAAAAATAGCCACTAACACTGAAGGGAAATCAAGAGTAACTTGACACACACTGTAGGAGCACAGAAGGTAGATCACGTCAGAAGATGGAGACCTGAAGGTGGCACCACACGTTCCCTCTCCCTCTTAATATACCAGCTGCAACCGACTTGAACCGCTATGAAAATATTTCAAAAAGTACCTGATCATCCAAGTAACAGTTGCTGTTAAAATAGTTGTTATAACAGATCATTAAAAACAATCACAAGTATAAACATGTACACATAAGCTAGTTATCATTCAACGACTTTGAGTCACTACATAATTCTGAAGGTTTGAGTCATTACAACATATCATATTATAGGTTTCAATCATGCACACATAATCAGTATATTTCAAGAAGATAAATGCACCATACCTCTTTATGATAACCTTAATAGTGGATTTGCGGCTGGTCTTTTCTTCGACATTCAGATTAGTTATTTACTCCTTGTGCTGATCTTGAGTTCACCATTTAAACCTAGGTTCATCCGTTAGACCTACGAGCTGCAGATGTTAGTATAGTTTATTAAACATTGTTAAGCTACATGTCCTAGGTACAATGCACTTTCAAAATGAAGCAAGTCAAAAAATCGAGTGAAAAATGAAAGCGGGCAGGGAATGACTCGAGGCATGGGCTCAGTAACATTCAACCACGATAAGGTACGATTTATAAATCTGTTGTGTGGCCTTATATACATATACAATACCACTAAAATTTTATGGTTCTCAAAACAAAGGGTTATAAAATTAACAAATTGACAACGAATATTGCCTTTCATCATAATACCAAGGTTATCACAGAGGTAATAACAGCAATGCCAAACATTCCTCTCTACTTCCGGAAAAAAAAATAGATAAGGAATGAGAATATATAAAAACATAATATAGTACTACAAAAAAATGAATAGATATAGAGGAAGTACCATAAAGGGTTTCTAGCTAAGGGTAATCCAACGACAAAAGCTGCAAGACTCCCAATGCAAATAAGTAACTGGTTGATAGATCCAAGTGTACCGCTAGTTCAGTTGGCAAAATCTAAACAAACGAAAGGTGTTAGCCTATTATGTAAAAAAAGGTAAGGATGTTAAACACACGTTATTATTTGAGTTACCTTGAGGGACAATGGCAGATGATATGCCAATCCCAAAGCAAGAAAGCATGCGACCTATTATCATGGTTTCTACATTCAGCAATGAGGCACTAGAAAGATAATAATATTTTATCAAGAAAAGTTGAATATGTATATTAGGCAAACCGCAAACATAACAAAATTATAGGAAGAATATTAAGTATATCTAACCAAAGAAATGCTCCAACTGTAAGCGGGATTCGTCCAATATAAAAGTTTTTGTTCTTCCAAAATGGTCTGCAAGTGATCCCCCTATAAATGAACAGATAGTGGCACCAGCAAGAAGTGTGCTCGCAAACCATCCTGCAGTCCTGCACAGTGATTAAAGAAACAATCAGATAGACAAGATAAACACATAACATAAGGGGATAAGGAAAACGTAATGTACAGATAGTATATTACTCAGCATAACTTACCTTGTAAAACAGTGTTTTCCACAATACCAAGGTCCTTTGCAAGGTACTCAAGGGCACCATTCACAACACTCAAAGAACCTAATATGAATTAAGCGTATCACTTTGAGGATGTGAAATTATCTAGGAATGTTGTGGCACATAGTATAGAAACACCAATATATGGCAAAACTGAACTAGAAGATCTTGATAGGCTGTTGAGAGGAGTGATTTATTCTATATCTTCATCAAATAAAATGTCATTAAATCTGTTGCTTATTAGAAAATAATGATCTGTATGTCAGCTAGCAACAATAAATGCCTTCAATTGATGATTCTCACTAGCAAGAGCTATAAATCAATGTCAAAGTATTGGTTCAACAGCTTAGGTAGTGTTTGGTATGCGGCAACTAGTAGAGGAGGATTAGAATTGTCAATTCTATTGTAAAGGAAAATGTTGTTTGTTCTGTTAGTTTGAACGAAATTGAATTTAGCAACACAATAAGAAACTGTTCAATATAAATTATTACTTAACACTTGAGTGTGTTAAACACCAATTCTTCAAAAACCATTAATATATTACTAAGCTATACTTATTCTATTGTCAAGCTAAAGTGGACATGTATTTTACCTTCAATTTTTGAGACCAAGCCAAACTTCTATGTGCACAAATGATAGGAACCCTTCAATTTCTGGACCTGGCAAACGGATTGCATCATGAGAAGAATTATTTATGATTCATGAGAGTACGCAAATTCCAAAAAAAAAAGACCACAAAATTACAAAGACGGCAACGCAGATTAAATTTAAGAGAACCAATAATTTGAAATTATGTATATACAACAACAGGTTGCATCAAAATTCATGTCACAATAGATAAATTCATCTTTACCATCAACAATATTGGTGCTAAAACAGCCTACCACTGTTGCAGATTTTAGAAACCAAACCATATTATAAATATGAGGATTATCAGCGATTCTAATAAATAAAACTGGTGATCAAAGAAGGGGTTATGAAAGCCATCAAAAGATAGCGCTTATACCATCCTTTATTAGAAATAACTAAATGTCAGAGTGCTGTCTCACGTGTTAAATGAACCAAACATGATACATTAAAACACATAAACTGAGTAAGATTAGTTTCAAGAATCTACCAATTTTGTTTATCAATCAAAATTCACTACAAGAACCTGCTGTAACAAATATTTGTGGCTTTGGGCAGTCCATAGTACTAATTCTCTTTTTGAGGATTTTCATCAAACACTTGGTGTTCAAAAAGTATATGGGTCATTTTGATATATCTATCCATTAAAAAAATTGTACATATAATCAATGTAGATAAACAAATAAGATTGCAAAGAGCTATGAAAAACAGGCATTAAAGAAATTGATACTTCGCATTCAACTTCTACTATATAATATTTCATCCCGAAAGGAAATTGGTACTTGTATGCAATTTCTAGTATAATAATATGATATATTTCATGATACTTAGAGATGAAACAATTACCTGTGCTTGTCGGTATAAACTAGATATGGTGGAAGAACATTCGAGTAGGGATTAAGGGATGAGCTTTGTACGCTAAACTACATAAGTTAATTCACTTGGAAGGACTTATATTCGGGGAAAAAGAAAAGCCCTAAAAAATTTAAGGAATTTTAAAAGGTTTTGGTGAAAAAAAGGGCGCTATCAATTTGAGAAGTATTGCTCAATTTTTTTTAGAAGTAGATATTTTGGGCGGATAAAGTGAGCGGGTTATATTCTAATTTTTTCCTTGTTCTTTACGAATTATTGTTAACAAATTATATGTTCGAGAGTGGTGTTTCCTAAAAAAACCAGTTTCTATACATTTTGGATCAAACACACTGGTTGTTTTCTACAAAACTAGTCTCTTTTCTTCCATTTCCGCTTTTCCTTTACCATAGAGACTGTTTTTTATAGAACCGGTCTTTTTATAGGGGTCTTCATAGCCTTTTTTGTAGTAGTGAGTCAGTTAAGCGTGCTCAACAAAATCTCATTTGAATGGTGGAGAATTGTTGATCGACATCAAAGGGGCTCGCTGTCCAAAAACAATAAATATCCTATAGACATGTTGTTACATTTTTACACCCTCATGCACCCCTATATAATATTCAACCTTTCATGCAACTCAACCACAAAACAAATCTATCTCTCAAATCATACATAGTTCAAAGAGAAATTAACAAGTGAAAATGTTCGGAATCGGAACCAATAAGGAAAAGCCCGTCGAGTCTAAAGACCAGCCTGGAACCTTCGTGTCAGAGACAACCACTGCGGTTGTAGACAAAGCATCACAAATGGCGCAATGGACTCAAGAGACTGCGGTAGCAGGGAAAGATAAAACAGGTGAGGTGTTGCTAAATACCGGTGAGACGATTAAGAATGCGGCGCAAGGTGCGACCGAGAATGTTAAGAATACTTTGGGTATGGGTGGTGATGGTACAACTATTAAAAAGACTTAAAGCAAGATGTTTGCTAATTAAACATTGGTTATTGGCTTGTATTTTCCCTTTGTTGTGTTATCAATTGTTGCCCACCCTTGTATCCTTATAGTCTTACCTTTGCAAATAAATTAAGGATTGTTTCCAACTGTATAATTTATGTAAGATGTTAATTATTGTTCTGTTGTGTTTATATCGATGTATAAGTTGTAAAAAATCAAACTTATTAGACTTTACTCGAAATTTTGCGGAAGTTTTAACTAGGAGCTAGTAAACAGGTAACAAATTTACAACACGTTAAAACAAGCACTGAGATCCAATCCATTCAAGGTAATCAGAACAAACTCTGTTTGTGTACCGCGATATAAATCAAACTATTGTTGTATGAATACCCACGTACATCGAAACGTGTAAGACCTACTAACGAAGACATAAAGCATAGTAGCTAGCTAACTTGTTATTGATTGGTGCATTCCTAGGGTTTGAGAACAATAAACATCAACAAAAAAATTAAAGATCAGATGTACAAATTCTAGATATCCATTTCTTATCCATAAGAAAAAAAAAGTTTTTTTTTTTTTTTTTTTTCAAAATAAAATATCTTACAAACCATAAATCATTAAACGACAAAAAATATACCCTGTCATGTCAAGAATTTATTAGTAGTATCATTTAGTAAACGGACTTTCGATAAACTTTCGATATTTTTTGTGATCTTTCATTAACTAAACTCCGCATATATTCCTATTAAATGAATCACTCCTTCAATTTCAAAATAATTGTTTTCCGACAAAAAAAAGTTTGTTTAAAAACAATATAATGTTATTATAGTTAAAGAAAAGAATAACTAAAAACTGGTTTTAATCTACACTTTTGAATTAAATAAACCAAATGATGAAAATGAGGATTTTTACCTCGCTTTGCTATGTGGCGCATGGTTTTACATGAAAAGAATTTGCGTTATTTTAAGATCTCTCTAAATTGGTTTAATTTTTACTTATAAGATATTTCAAGTATATACAAATAAGTTCTAAGTACCAAACTGATAATGTCATATTGTTTATTATCTAATACGTTAAAAGTTACTCCGTACTTGTAAGAAAGAAATCCAAAATTTTTGCCAATCTAAGTTACAATTAAATGTTAAAATGTTAAACTGATTACCTGTAGATTAATTAATAATTTTGAAATTAACGGTTTTCGTGAATGAGGTAGTCACATAGATTATTTATACAACATTTCACTTAGGGACGGTTTCGTAAAGTTAAATAAGTAACAAGAACCATTTACATAACTTTTTGTTGTACAAACAGTCCTATTTAACTCAGGGACTGTTTACGTAATCTCAAGTTACGATAAGGCCCTTTTTGCAATTTTGAAGATTGTTTATGCAACACAATTGAACCTAAGGGTGGTGGCAGTCATGCCTCCCAAAAAACCCATACCTCCCAAATCCACCAATAATATCATTCCACCTCACTTACACTTTTTTCATACCTCCCAACCCCTTTTTAGTGGCAACCATAGATTTTTCATACCTCCCAAGTTTAAATCCATTTGTACTCCCAACGTTCCAATTTTTCAAACAAACGCTCCATACCTCCGAAGTTATAATCACCGCTGAATCATACCTCTGGACCAAACCGCTGGGGTGGCGGCGGTGTTCCCCGACGGTTTGGCCAAACCGCTGAACCATAAACCCCCCACTGCCACTACCCTAAGAGACTATTTTCATCAATTTTGTTTGAAGTTTACTATTTTGTGAATAGTAAACATTTGTAAAACGTTTTTATTTAAATTTGATATTTTTTAAATATTAATGATCTTTAACGTGCTTCTCTTAGTAAAGTTTTTTTTTAGCACATGTGGAAGTAGAAGGTACATGTTTTGCCCAATTATATAAGAGCACTCGGTAAGGTGCACTTTGGACCCGAGTTATAAGTTAATGCAGCCGAGTTAAAGGGTGAGTTATTGTACCGAGGGGGTGGGTTATTTGCACGTTAACGCACCAAGTTATGCTCTTAACGCAATGTTAAAAGGGTGAGTTATGGCATATCTCACGTGAGTTATTATACCGCCTCCGAGTTATGACATAACTCAGTTTTTTTTTTGGTGAGTGGTGAGTTATTATAACGCCCCCGAGTTATGACATAACTCAGTTTTTTTTTTTGGTGAGTTATGGCATAACTCAGGTGAGTTACCATACCGTCCTCTTAAAGTTAACGCACCAAGTTAACACTTTAACGCTGACGTGACACTGAGTTATAGGATAACTCACCTTCACCTTACTGAGTGCTTTAAGAGATTATAAAAAAGATAACTAATCTTTGTACTAGTAGTAACATTTTTGAAAATCAAATGATATTTTTATATAATTTTTTAAACATAATCTATTTTTATAATATACTGCTTCATCTTCGTCTACAACTTCCTATATAGTTCTAGCGACAGTTATTTTTGCCAAATATACTCGGAGCTGGAAATGGAGAAGGAGTTGAAAAAAGTAATTTGTTTTATAAGCTTCGTGAGATTTTAATAGATGATGAAATTACTTTTTAAAAAATAATGATAAGTTATTTGTGTCAAACAGTTTATATTTAAGTGACTTATTTTTCAAAAAATTAATCATAATCTTCTCAAAAGCTAGTGTCTCAAACATGTCTATATTCATGTGATAATAAAAAAAATTGATAACTGATACTCGCATTAATCATGTAATAAGATCATCTAACTTATCACCCAAAACGTACCCCACTTTATGATTAAAGCAATGATATTCCACACCTTAACAACAAAATAGGCCCTCCATCCTTAGGTACCATATCACTTTGTGACTCCACGCCTTGAAAGGTGGTCTTCATCTTTTTGATCAATTACTGTCATAACAAATATGTAAATCCGAGCGATCAAGTAAAAGTAGCGATTCCTTGTAATAGTCCATGACAAATGAGCTCCATACTCCAGAAACCCAAGATTCTTGATGTGTTGTGAGCAACCTTCGCAAACATCAAGTTTGGTATGGTGTCTTTCATGCATTCGAGTGTCAACTGTAGGTTCACCACTCTTAATAAACCTCAATATTTTATCTACTGGTGCGCCAATTGTAAATAGCTTTCTAAAAAACAAATCACACTCATCACCCATACATCACAACAAAGTGCTTCCTCGACCTTAATGTATCCAAACACAACAAGAGACTCGCTTAGCTTACAAACGGACACTAACACTCGTGGGTATCGTTTGTTAAGGTATGGTTCTACCACTTTAAATTCCTTGGTAATCAAATCAAATGACACAACCATATAATTTTTGATAACTTCACCATCATCAGCAAAAATCATTTCACAAGCACTGCAATAACTTCAATTGATTCATGAGGCAACTTACTACATGAAATCACATTCCAAACCCCCGAACTCAATGTAAAAACTTCAACATACCAAGGAATGTTTAATTGCATGCATGTTTCATTTTTTTCTTCAATGACTAATTTCATAATACACAATTCATTTTCTATTTTCTTCGCTCTTTAAAATGCACGGGCCTTTTAGCTGGTTTTGTAATACTCAAAACAAATCGAAAACAATGAAGCTTACCTCACATAAGTTGAAATCACATGAATGTTATTGTGTCTCCCATTAGAAACAAAAAAAGAATCGAATATGGTTATTTGCGACGAAAATCATGACAACCTCAGGAATACCGCAACAAATGTAGTCTACATAAAGTGCTACAAACTCTATGATCATAGGAAACCAAATTCACTCATATATATATAACACATGAACCATTATTTTTATAATCAAAATTATTTATTTGTAGGTTTCTAAATACAATATGAGTCTGTCAAATGTTTGGTACTAACTTCATGTAGTCGTAGTTACAAACGATTAGCTCAAGTCATCGACAATTTAATCAACATACCTTTCGATTCCCTCAACAAATACGAGTTCATCGACACCAAAAACTATAACATCTATTAACTTTACTTTATGTTCTATATTGTTAATTTGAATAATTGTTTAATTACATGTATGTCCCATTCGTCTTTCTCAATGACTAATTTGGCGTAACAATGATGAAGGTCAAAGAAAATAAAATATGAACGTTAGATTTATTGGGTCAAATGAGGGTAAAGTTGTAATTTGTATTGAAGTGTGTTACATANCATTCCAACGTGTTTTAGTTTTCGGTTCGAGATGGTTTTGACATAATATATCCAAAAGAACACCTTATATCCTGATTTTGCGACTCGTCGTTCGTAGATAATCTAAACAGGCTAACATCATATATCCAAATGATTGTACACGGGGATTGCCTTTGACTTTTTCTATAAAGAAAATGATTTATTCTTTTTTTAGTGTGAAACAAATTGGTGTTCTTTTATCGTGCGTAATACGTAATGGTTACTTTATGTCAAGTTGAGATTATAATATGTTCCCATTGATTCAACAATTGGGTTTAAACTTTAAAGTTAGGTATAAGTGTATTGAAGATTTTTTAATTTGTGAGTGGACAAAGATTTGAAAATGTATGGTGCAAAATGTGCAATCGTAGAAAGTCAAAAGATATGATCCTAATTTGGTCTTAATTGTATTTTAATTGAGAGCTTACTACATAGTAAACGTAAAACACAAGTCATCATTACTACTATAGTCACATTTATCGTCATATTAAGTTAATTAGTTTTGTAACGTGTCACAATCAAAACAAAATTTTAATGTTTCGGTTGATATTTTTAATTTTGTATTATATTTAAATTGACAGTTTCTTTCAATACAAATTTATAATTTCCTCAACGGTCACACTTATTAGTCGACTACTCCAATACAGTACATGTAAATTGTAATCTTTATATACACTTATATTAGCTAGTGGGCAATGAACGACTTAATAAAATCTCACCAACAAATTAAACTAGTACAATACCCGTGCGTTGCCCGGGTATAACGATTCAATAACTTAGAAAAAAGATTATAAACTTGTTGTCTTTTTATTTTATTTTAAAAATAATAATAATAAAAATAAATAAATAAATAAAAATAACCATTAATAAACAAACGCATCTAAAAGTGCCCATGGGATACGAAATAGATAATTAGTTGCCTAGATACTGATTTTAAGGCAGTTAAAAAAACAAATCTCACAGATGAAGAATTAGATGATCAGTCCAGTACAAATGTGAAACTTAAAATGTCATTTACACTATATACTATACTGTAGTATAACGTCTGGCCATGTGCATAATTAAGTTCCTAAAAGGTTTTACATGTACATATACACATATAACTGGATTGCCCTTTTCTTTTCTTTTTTTTTTCATGGCATAAACATGAATAAACTTCCGGTAATAAACATGCATAAGATGGGATAAACAGATGATGACAACATTTTTTAATGGCATAAACAAGGAACAATATATACATGACTTTGCCATACACAGTGGTTAACCAAATTGTGACATAAGGTGAGTAAAAATGAACCGAAATAATCATCTTCGTCAATCAAACGGTTAATTTTATTGCGGCTAAACACGAAAACTTGGTTTCTTTTCTTCCGCTTGATATTGGACATGTCAAAACATCATCCAGAGTATCATCATCCCCATCGAGAATGCTCTTATCGTCCGAACTTTCGATTTCAATAACATCGTTCCATTTCCTTGTCGCTAAGTTTATTTCCCTTTTCTTTTTCTTAGATTCACGAATCACCTCAACATACAATGGTTGGGTATCAAGTTTCACGTTGTTATCAAGCTGTTGTTTAAAGACAGAAAAAAATTAAGCCTTTATGCAAATAAATGATCGAATATCAGAAACGAAAACGAAAAAGTGTAGAAAGGAGTGTTACCTCATGATCATGAAGATCGACATTAAACTTCCGGCTTGCTGTTCAAAGGAAGAATTAAATGTCACATATTTAAAAAAAAATGTTTGACGTAAGATGTTGTAAAATAACTCTACCTGGATTTTCTTCGTTGAAAGTCACTTTCGCAATGCCGAGCTCGTTTTTTGTTGCTACGATAGTTGACACATTGTTTGATTTGCTACTTTGTATAAATGAAAAAAAAAATGTTAAAGTTAAGGGTAAAATATTTATTAATGCATCATATTTGCCACAAATGTGACTTTCGTGTAGCGAATAAAAAACTTTTCTTTTATGGGTACTAAACTTTCAGTTTTTTGTATTTTTGATGTACTTTTGGACGTTTTTGCCCCTCAGTTTTTTAAAAATCCAAGGGCAAAAATGTTCAAAAGTACATCAAAAAGACCAAAAAATGAAAGTTTAGTACCCATAAAAGAAAATTTTTTTATTCGCTACACGGAAGTCACAAAAGTGACAAGTTCAGTACATTAATAAATATTTTGCCCTAAAGTTAACACATTGAATTACTACTTTAATCTATAATGGACGAAATAGAAAGCATTTGATTCATACTTACATTAGTGAAAGGTCTTGTTTTTGTTATGCTATAAACTGTGAATGATTATGATATGAAGTTGAGTATGTGTTGTCTATTTATAAGCTTCGTGCATGGGTTGATTTAGGCGCCAAAATAAGTTTCAAAAGTTAAATTTGTAAATATAATGATAAGATTTAGTTTGACTAATATGATGGAATGCATGTGGGAATTGAAAATGATAAGATAAGAACTGTTTTGAATTTACCACCATCCTCTCAATATTGTTGCTAATATATAATTACTGAATTTAAGTTGTCAATATTTAACAAATAATTATTGAATTTTAAATATTGTATATACGTACATATCTCACATGAAACAATTTGTACCCATTGTTTCTTGTCCATCGACAATGTAGACGCATGGACATGCATAACACATCATTAGAGAAAATAATCCAGATGTTATCTAAAGCCATGCATGTCAAACAAAACAACAAAAATACCAAGAATCTACTTACCATAAGTAATTTACACACACAACAAAAAAAGCGATCTAAATATCTAATTGAACATTTATAAGGTAGTGAGTAGCTATGTGAAACATGAGAAGGCCACCAATGTGTGAATTGTAAATATAATAAGGGTGAAATTTGAATTTGGAAACAGAATACTGAGATCAAGGATGTCGAGGAATAAGGGTTTTTTATTTTGTGATGCTACTATTTTTATTTTTATTTTGTCACCCTTTCTCTATCCTATGAACTAACTTTCCGTTTTAAAAGGAAGAATTATGACGGTCATGATTGAATGTAAATTTGATCGAATGGCCATATATAACTTAAACCTAAATGCACCGTCGGCAATAGAATAGTAATATATGGACAAAAGTTTTATCTGATCTTTTTGTTCTCCATTAATTTTGAGTGAAACCTAAAGATGCGTAACATACTTTTTGAAAATAACCAAGATACGTAACCAACTTTATATCTATTACCAGAATCACTAAAACACTTTCAAATACTTGTCAACATCGCTAATATAACTGGTTTAACCGGTAATCTCTAAATAATTTGACTAAAATACCATTGTTTTCAACCGACCATCTTCAGTCACATACTAACATCATTATCACCAACAAAAAAAACCTCAACGAATTCATTACATATCTATCTTTAGCATAACTAGTGAGGCAATCTACTTTCGGTCTAAAATTTCATTTCAACAATAGTCATCATCATATAATTTAAAGTACAATATTCACATGAAAGAAATGAAACTTTTGGAAGTACGAACGTAGCTTTGAACAGTTTTAAAGAAAACACGAGCACAATTAATGAGCCATGGGACCACACTACTCCAGTTTATTTTGTCGAATATATTACAGCTAGGGAGGTGCGTACAATTAATATCGTTCCTTCCTTTAGATAAACTAGGTGAAATCGGGTGGCCGGAACCCGGTGGTGGATGGCCGGAATTGGTGGAGGAAGTGGTGGTGGATGAGCGGAATCGGGAAAGATTATGAATTTTGTTTAAAAAATAAATGTAAATTCAAAAACAAATTTCAAAGAAAAAGAACACAAGGGTATTTTATTCAATTCACTCAGAAAGTTAGCGATATTGACAAAATTTTGAACGTATTTTAGTGACTATGATAATAAAACTAGTTGATACCTTTGGTTATCTATTTTCCTGCTTCACCCGTTGGATATGGATATGGATATGGATCGATGAATCAAAGTTAAATGGATATGGATGATGCAAACTTATATGGATATAAATATAGCTTCACCGGATTCATATCTTATCCACCGTTATCCCTACTCATGTTATCGATATTGTGAGAGAAAGTAAAATAATGGGTCCTTTGTTTCAATAATTAGTGGTGGTCCTATTTTATTATTTTCTTGTTTTTAATTGGTTTAACATGGCTAACTGGAATGCTTATAGCTAGTTAGTTTAATTCAATCCAAGATGAAACTCATGACAGAAATTCTCTCATTCAATTCATTTGGTCAAAAAATCACATCTCTAGATATACATATTCTGAATAAAGATACAAAACAGTTTGATTTCGACAGAGTTCTATTCGACTTGTATCCCGCATGAAGAAGGGTTTCTCAGCGTGTACAAAATGATATAAGACCAAAAGCGCGAGGTCAGGATTAGACACTTAACTATGAACGAGTCAAATATCAAACCCATGAACCAGATACTTGATTTTAGAAGTCAACCATGCCATCACTACCTTCCAGATCACTAACATTACTTGCTTCTTCAAGTTCTTCATTGTCTTCTTCATCTGTTTCCATGACATCATCGCCACCCTCTTCAGGCCCTTCTTCATCGCTAAAATCTTCGAAAATAATAGGCTCCGGTGGCCCTTCTTCTTCATCAACTCCATCAACAGTCTGGACAGAAATGTGAAAGAAATTGCATGAATGACGTGAAGAACCGAAGATTGACATGTTGACGAATATTTATAGTATGTTTCGCTTACCTTTGCGTATAGAACGTCTAGGCTGCTCGACAGTTGAACCGCGGGATTGAAAGTTGAAATACGAGATTCAATAATCTGCACACAAAAAAACGACATTATGTCTTAGATATTTTATTACGGTAAATAAACTAACATGTATTATTGAATTGATTTATTAGTTTATATGCATTATGACAACTTACTTGACCCGTTTATAAACAAATGAGTCCAAATTGCAACTTATATATAGGCGGTATAGAGAGCCAACGATGATGAAATATCCTTTACTAGGCTAGTTTTCAGCTCATTTATGAGAAAAGAAAAAAGATCAAACCGGATATATTTTAATGATAACGTGAAAAAAGGTGGATATATTTAGCTAGAAGTGAAACCGTTAAGAAGCCGCCCATACTATGTTTAAGTACTTGTAACCACCAAAACTGTTTTGCTTCCAAAAACATTAAAAGAACAAGGGAAATCTTGAGCAACTCCGTCTAACTGAACCTATGTCTACTATAAAAAGACAAACATTGACTCTTGCTGGAGATAGGACCAACAGCAGTTTTGTTACCTGATATAATGAATTGAGAGCAATCAAAGATGCTTCTTGAGACATTATTATGCTTGCATGTTGAAGAAGTAAGCTTTTCAGCCATGGTAGTGCACAAGCTGCTACTGCACCCCTGTTAATGTAACACATTTATTCAATAATATGTTGCAAGATAATAAAAAATTCCTCGTCAGAGGTAACAACTTAGACCCCGTTTATAAAACAATGGGCCAAATTTATCCGAACTCTAGATTGCAAGATTCAAAAGTTTGTAATGAAAGAGACAATTCAACCCACTAGCTTGAAAATGACTCGATTTACAATGGGTTCAGTTAACTAATATATAGTTCAAAAAAAGGACAAACGGGTAAAAGTTGATCTTTATAACCCCTACAATGTTGTTAAAAGCACCTTTAGACTTTTAATATTAATTTATTATAGTTTAGCAAACATATTTANACGATCATCAGCATGCAACGCTTGTTTAAGCAGTACATGAACAGAGTCAGCACTAGGAGGCTTTGCAGGAGACGTTTCTTGTTTTTCAAGACTTCCATCTTCATTGTTGACTATATTTAAACTAGCCAATTTCTCACCCATGGTTGGTTCATCACTGTCGTTGTCGATTTGAACAGCATCCATTGGATCTCCATGATCTATATTAACATTGGTGATACAGATACTTAGACTCAGTAAAGTTAATTATAACTTTTGTGAACAGCAAAGGTGAATAAATCTAAGTTCAATACTGGAATGATCAAAAAACGATCGTGTTGCTTACCGTTTTCAGACTCCGGATCAGTTGCAGCTCGTTTCTTGCCCCGTGTGTCTTTTTGGTCTGATAGGAAGAGACAATTTTTAGCATTATACAAATTTACAAGCAAAATAACTATTAACAAATTCACTTGTCGTTTGTAGCAAAGGATCGGTATTATCTCTAATGGCTTAACGGGTCAAAAAAGTAATTTAGAAGTAGTTCAAATGGAATGGGTTGAGAGTCGCCTACAGTATAATTGTTAGCAGCTAATATGGAAACACGAGGTTTCTTGGTTTTTAGCGATCATTTGAAAAAGACAGTGTGTACCTTTTCCATCATTTACACCAATTTCTTGGATATTAACTCTTATGATAACATCTTCCCCCGGACTAGCAAAGTCAACCGAAGTAAACTGCGGAGAATTTAACGATCCATAAACAATACCAACCGAGACTTGGTCATCACCTCCAATTGGGTTCAAATTAGCAGCTAATATGGAAACGTGACGTTTCTTGGTTTTTTCGCTACCAATTAGGTCACTAGCAGATTTAGCAGCTTCAACTTTAATCTTAGTTGGAACTATATTTTCTTCAGATGAGGTTTCCACGTTCCAAACATAACCTATACCCGATTCTGTAACCGAAAGTACAAAAAAAGTATCTCCATCGCCATTCTTGCATTCAATGGCTAAAGGAGGATGTCTCATTGATAAAATAGGTCCAGTAGTTACTGTTTCGCTGCTTGATCCGTATTTCCACACTTGAAGATTCTTGTCACCAGCACCAGATGTGATAATTATGTTTTTAGCATCCAACATAGAGATATGCTGCACGGGACCCTGAAAAACAAAGCAAAAACAAATTTGTATTGGCAAAGTATTTGATTTCAGAGGGCGTTTGGTTGTGCATTTTTAAGGACTTTTGTAATTTAAAGTGATAATAACCAGTTCTGTGTGTTTGTGTAAACTCGCAAAAAACTGATATTTGAAATACATGCAACTGATAATCAAACAGTCATTATAATAATTTCGAAAGTTGGTAACTTACCGAATCTGTAGAAAACTTCAGTAGTTCTTCCCTGTCTTCTAAACTCAATACTCTAATCTTGGAACTTGCTGCAGCTAATATTTTATCGTCTACCATACAAGAAAACACGTGTCAAACAATAAAATATATAAATTTTAAAATACTTCATAACACCAAGATTATTCAGCACTCACCAGAAAGATACACTGATGACGAGATATATTTCTTTGAAATTTTAAATTCTTTTTGAAGTTCTCCACTTTCAGAGTTCAATTCGCATGTTGTGCCGTCGGTACTAATAGCACAAACTTTACGTCCTTTATTTGCAAAAGAGAGAGCCGCTATTCTTCTGCACACAATAATTTTCAGAACTTTAGCTAAATATCATTAAAAATTGCGGCCTTGTTAAGGTAAGCATTCACATTAACCAAACAATTTTCTAACAGAAATACGAACTGCAAATAGCCAAGCAAAATAATACTATACCCATGATGGTGTCCAGAAGATTTCCACTTCATCTCGCTATCTTTAGTATTGATAGCAAAAACCTCACCACCGTCTGTACCCAATGCAACTAAACAAGTACTGGTTTCTTTTTTTCGCTGAGAATTAACAGGTTAACAGAAAATTATACAACTATGAGATACAAAACTTAAAATGCAACGGCTTGCTGATGAAAAGCTAAATTGAGAGGAAAAAATAAATAAATAAAAAAAAGAACAACAACAACAACAACAACAACAATGCACGGTATATTACCTTCTTTCCAACAAAGCTACATGCAATACAAGAGAACTGAATGTCCGAGTCTCCATCCTGCTTCCATTCTGCTAATAATTTTCCATCACTCGTGTTCCAAACCTTCAAGCATTAAAAAAAGACTTTTTAGTAAACGACATTAACTCAATAACCATTATTCCTCAACAACAATTAACGTTTATAAACACTATCATTTTTTCATGCAATCCACATATACTAATCTATATGTGCTTCATAGGGTGCCAACTGCCAAGAATCTACGATTTCAACAGTGAGCAAGAGAAACATTTGAGTCTCCTCATTCCAAAAAATATACACTATTAAAATGATTTTAACACAAATTTATCAATGATTAGTTCTCCTAGCACGAGAACTACCCAATTATCCAAACTTTATCTTAACCTTTACCATCACATATAAAATTGTATTTTCAGCTCCACACCCAAAGGTATATATACCAACTACAAAATTTTCATAAACGTATAACCATACGCGGAGCCATGTATTAGTGAGGGGGTGCACATTTTAGCGTATTTTTTGTATTATATTAGTATAATTTTGGTTTTGAACCCAATAAACTCGTACTAAAATGTTACAAATTTTAGCCAGAACCCACTTAAAAGGATTTGGCTCCGCCATTATAACTAAGGGGGTGCATGTGTAAGCTTATTTGATGGTCTTATTAACTTATCCTATTAAGCTTATAAAGTTAATAAGCTCATAAGCCCAAAATTTAGCTTATGAGATCAACAAATTTTTAATTAGCTCATAAGCCCATCAAATAAGCTTAGACAAACACCCCCTAATTCAATACTTAGACCTAACCTTTTCAAGCAGAATAAGCTTTAAATCTGAACTTCAAAACAAACAACAATCATAAACCCGCAAAATAAGCTAACCCAAATACCCCCTTAACAAAACTATCCAGAAACCGATTATCGCAACTAATCTAATACTTTCAGCACCTACACCTAAACTAGTACCACCATTAAACTAATACCCATATCAACATTTAGCACAATATCCATCTTTCTCAGCTGAATTAACATAAAAATATAAACTTTACATCTACTACACTAATACCCACATCAAAAATATAAAAAATTTCACATAAAAATGTAAACTTTAAAATAAAGGTACTTACTTTGAGGGTATTGTCAGGGAGTATAGCAGCGAATAATTCACCGTTTGAAGTGAATGATGACGTCATTGATTTGGGTTTTACTGTTTCTTTAAAAACTGATAACCCTAAAAAAAAGTTGGGGCAAAAGAGAATGAAGAAGAAGACTGACACAAGGGTTTTTTGAGTTGAATGAAGGGTTTATGGTTTTGGGCTGGTTGATTATTAATGGGCTTTTGTTTATTTGAGCAGAATACTTTTGGGCTGATTAAACAAGGTCTACTATTGTGGGCCTAATTAATGGATGCTGAAAATCTGTAAAACGTTTTAAGGGATGTTTGTTTAAGCTTTATACGTAGAAGGTTTTTGGGCTTATTTGATTTCCGCTTATATTTCATAAGTCTTAATTAATAAACGGTGAAAAAATGAGACTTATGAAATATAAGCCAGAAAACAAATAAGCTCTTAAGCCGCATATAAGCACAAACAAAACACACCCTTAGCTAGCTCGCATTTAGCTAACGTGATTAACTTTTTCGTCATTTTACATTTTATAATCATTGATACATCTGTTGTTTATTGTTACTGTGATTTTACAAATAATAATAAATATTAAATACAGTAACAAATAAAGGCCAAGTATTACATACTCTCACTATCATATTTTTTTTTGAGAGAATAGTTGCGTTAGATGAGGTTATGGGAGTCTAAACTTTTAATTTTAGTTATGTTTGGCAAGATAGCATAATGTTACGAGCCAAATTTTGAAGGTCGAGTTCTACTTGGAAGTGTTGTTTAATGCATGGATTCCTGGTTAATCTTGTTGGTCTCGTTGGAGTACCCCCAACGATAAGGGTGTAGTACGTGCCACGAGTAGAGACTCGATATGGCACCACACTGGTCGGGAGTTGGGGCCGCTCCCCTGATGAGTCCAAGGCAGGACGAAACTAGTGAACCTACATTATACGCGGGACGGATGGCTGGTCCTTATTGGTGTAAGGGCGCCACGCGGGGTCGAAGGAATGACCCCGTGACAAGTGGTATCAGAGCCAGGTTGGACTGAGGCGGACCGAAACAAGAATCCCTCAAGTCGCTCTCCCAAAAGTTCTTAAAGTGTTGGCTAAACGAAGGTGGCGGGAATGAGTTCTCGGGATGTTGAAGAGTTAATATGATGTTGTGTGGAGTTCACAATGTCGCATTCGCTGGATCTTAAGTCGCCAGAATGGGTAATGGACTATGGAGTTTAGTCGCTGCACGCTGGGACACAAAAGAGTTCGAAGTCGAATGTCCCTTTAGCCATGAAGCCGGAGTTAAGCCAAATCAGTCGAGGGAAGTCGTTCGTCGAGACGGATGACCATGCACGAGGACGTGCATGAATTGGTTGTGGGAGAATGTCACGAGCCAAATTCTGAAGGTCGGGTTCTACTTGGAAGTGTTGCTTAATGCGTGGGTTCGTGGTTAATCTTGTTGGTCTCGTTGGAGTACCCCAACGATAAGGGTGTAGTACGTGCCACGAGTAGAGACTCGATATGGCACCACACTGGTCGAAAGTTGGAGCCGCTCCCCTGATGAGTCCAAGGCAGGACGAAACCAGTGAACCTATATTATACGCGGGACGGATGACTGGTCCTTATTGGTGTAAGGGCGCCAGGCGGGGTCGAAGGAATGACCCCGTGACAATAAGCTCGAATTTATGATCATGCAACGAAAATGAAAAACACACAAATTAGTTTATAAGTTAATTGTAAGATTATTCATGTAAATTAACTCCTTATAAACTCAAACTCCTTCGTATAAGCGATTTTTGAGGAGGTTTTTTTTTTTCTTTTTATTATTATTATTATTATTATTATTATTATTATTATTATTATTATTATTATTATTATTATTTTATAACCTCAAGCTTATTTTATAAGCTCTAAAAAGATTTCTGTTTTTACAAAATCTTGCTTTTAGAAGCTCCGGATCCTATAAAATTTCAACTCCAAGCAATGGCTTTAGCTACCCGAGTAATCTAATTTAAGCCATCTCAATAATTATACTCTTACGACGTTTTATATTTAATTTAACTAACACTAAAACAAGAGAAAATTACGACCTCAACCAACTTGAAAGTGACTGCATATTTTTAAACGAATTATGTAAATAACATTTGTGAAACAAATGATTTTTATGCTTTGTGAGGTAAATTATTGTTAATCTACAGTATATTAATTGATGAAAATATATTTATTTAAAAACAAATAGAAATCGCATATTAATTCTCAATTCTTGTAGGTGTAAACAGGTGGCGCGTCATGTTGCAAAGATTGCTCTTTATTCACCTCTTAGTTTCATGTAGGATTCTAATTTTCATGTCGAAATTACCTCGATTACGAGGAGTGATATTGTTTAGTTTTTTAGCTCGGCAAAGTTAAAATAAAATAAAATAAAAAAAGTACGAAAAAGTAAAAAATTACCGGCGAGACGATTAAGAATGCGGCGCAAGGTGCGACTGACACGGTCAAGAATACTTTGGGTATGGGGGGTGATGGTACCACAACTATTAAAAAGACTTGAAGCAAGATGTTTGCTAATTAAACATTGGTTATTAGCTTGTATTTTCCCTTTGTTGTGTTATCAATTGTTGCCCACCCTTGTATCCTTATAGTCTTACCTTTGCAAATAAATTAAGGATTGTTTCCAACTGTATAATTTATGTAAGATGTTAATTCGTGTTCTGTTGTGTTTACATCGACTCTTTTTCTTTTTCTTTTTTTTTTTTGAACTTCAATCGATATATGAGTTGTGAAGAATAGAACTTATTAGACTTTACTCGAAATTTTGCTGGTCTTAGAAGCTAGAAAACAGGTAACAAATTTACAACACGTTATAAACCAAACTATTGTTGTATGAACACCCACGTACATCGAAACGTGTAAGACCTACTAACGAAGACATAAAGCATAGTAGCTTAGCTAACTTGTTATTGATTGGTGCATTCCTAGGGTTTGAGAACAATAAACATCAACAAAAAAATCAAAGATCAGATGTACAAATTCTAGATATCCATTTCTTATCCATAAGAAAAAAAGATTTTTATTTTTTTTTCAAAATAAAATATCTTACAAACCATAAATCATTAAACGACAAAAAATATACCCATCATGTCAAGAATTTATTATCATTTAGTAAACGGACTTTCGATAAACTTTCGATATTTTTTGTGATCTTTCATTAACTAAACTCCGCATTCCTATTAAATGAATCACTCCTTCAGTTTCAAAATAATTATTTTCCGACAAAAAAAAGTTTGTTTAAAAAAAATATAATGTTATTATAGTTAAAGAAAAGAGTAACTAAAAACTGGTTTTAATCTACACTTTTGAATTAAATAAACCAAATGATGAAAATGAGGATTATTTACCTCGCTTTGCTATGTGGCGCATGGTTTTTACATGAAAAGAATTTGCGTTATTTTAAGATCTCTCTAAATTGGTTTAATTTTTTACTTATAAGATACTAGTTATAATACCCGTGCATGCACGGGGTTTTTTTCAGAAAAATTTAATTATATAGTATTATCGTTTAAAAACAGAAAATCTTATGTATACTTTAAAAAGTTAGAGCATCAACATGTGCGAAAGTAAGAAAAATAGTTAGCAGAAATTGTAAATATAACCGTGGCATCGACCTTGAACTGGATTCTTGAGCGTGTCTCCTTATAATGTTATTGGGCCAAAGGTTCTTTGATCATATGGGTTCAAATTTATTTTAAAATTTTTGTTTACTATATGGATATATAAGAATTTACCCGTGAAAATTATGATATAAGTACAACTAATAAGTATGCATGAGTTTTTCATTATGTATTAATATCAATTAATATTTTGTAAAAATTTTATTGGATGAAAATTTTAACTTTGTTTAGCTGACATAGATGTTAATGTTGAGGTTGTTGTTGTTGTTTAACTTCAACTATTGATATCATGTTGTACAAAATGTGCAAGTTTAGTAGCACATAATGAGCGTTGATGAAGTTTTTTAAAAATGTTTTTCCGGATATCCGTATATAAACTTTAGATAATAATTACATGATTCGTTATAAGTACAATCGCGTATATTTATTTTCATATCACAGCAACTCGTACTTACCATTTGATATTTATATTACCGTTAATAATAATTTAACTGTATTTAATATTCAAATCCGTGTACGTATAGATTAAACTTTTAAATAGGATAACATGAGTTCTTATTTATATTTAACGTACATAGTAAAAAGATATTTTAATAGATGAAAATTTGAAACTAATATTTATTTTAAAAGTATTTAACGTATATTAAAACTAATTTGTACATTTATAAATTTTGTAAGTTTAATGGATAAAAGTCTCAAACCAATACTAATACTCATGTAATTGTAAACAAATTTCATATTATAAAGTGTAGGGGTATAAAGCAATGTTTTAAAACCCAGTTTTTTTATCGACTCGGTTTAGTCGCCGGTTCACGGGGTCACCGGTTCAACCGGTTGAACCGTCGGGTCGAACCGGTTCCATATTTATGTATATATATATTTTTATATTTAATATGTAGTGTTTGATGATTTCATGATTTGTCCAGTTTTATTTCTACATTCGATTGAACTAATGTAAAAGATTAAAAACTCTACCGATAAAATTTGGTATTAAGTTCTATACCAAATATTTGTAACAATAATTAACTTATGATTCTAAGTTATAAACGGCCTACATTAAAACTAATATAGTTGGTATTTCTAACATAGTATATATCTCTAATTTACGGTGTTATAAAATTTTAACTAACATTAGTATTCATCACTTTAACTTGTCAATTAAAATTAGAAAGGTTAATAAAAAAAAAAAAAAAAAAAAAAAAAAAAAAAAAAAATCTTAGTTTTTTTGATGAAAAATCATGACCCGGACGGGTTTATCAAACCGGGTCAACCCGGGTTAACAAAAAACCGGAGGTTCAATCCGGGTCTCAAACAAGGAAAAAAACGGTCACATCCGGCCCGGTCTCCGAGCCGGTTCCCGGTTCAACCGGTTGAACCGGCCGGGTCAACCGGGTTTTAAAACATTGGTATAAAGTATAAGGGGTTATTTGTTTATTATTTAAAGTTATTAAAAAATATGGAGATTTATAACTTTACATTTAACTCCATATAATATATTTACAATTCAACCACTAATGTTTTATTAATTACCTCCTCTTTTCTTTTAAGTTTTTATTTTTATAAATTTGACACCTATATTTTTATCTATTTTTTTTTTCTCAATCAAATTTTCCACCAAATTTAATAAAGTTTGACCAAAATCAATTCAATTTTGACTTTTTATTTGTCAATCATATTGCTCGATTTCGCCTATGTGTCAAAATCGAGCATTCTTATTGGTCCAATTTTTTTTCCACTAAGATTGTTTTGTAAAAAAAACTCCGAAATAATGTAATTCTTTTATTATATAAAAGATTTCAAGTATATACAAATAAGTTCTAAGTACCAAACTGATAATGTCATATTGTTTATCTTTTATATATAATAAAACAAAACCCTAAGTGGGACTTTTTCATTTCAAAAAAATCAAATCATACCTTATTTAGTAATAATTTTATTTAAAGAAAAAGATTATTTTTTTATTAAGTAACATTTTATATTTATATATAACACAAGTAGAAGATAAATACAAAAAATATAGATAAGATGCAATTAACAATAGAATTAAAATTTTTAAATAATTATCTTTAATAATAAAAAACTATAATTAAACATCATAAATCAAACAAAACAAAGATTAAATTATTTGTTTTTTAATAAATAAAAATATATGATTCAAAAAAATTTAAAAAAAAAACCCGCGCGTGCGCGTGCATTATAACTAGTTATCTAATACGTTAAAAGTTACTCCGTACTTGTAAGAAAGAAATCCAAAACTTTTGCCAATCTAAGTTACAATTAAATGTTAAAATGTTAAACTGATTAACTGCAGATTAATTAATAATTTTGAAATTAACGGTTTTCGTGAATGAGGTAAGTCACAGATTATTTATACAACATTTCACTTAGGGACGGTTTCGTATAGTTAAATAAGCAACAAGAACCATTTACATAACTTTTTGTTGTACAAACAGTCCTATTTAACTTAGGGACCGTTTACGTAATCTCAAGTTACGATAAGGCCCTTTTTGCAATTTTGAAGATTGTTTATGCAACACAATTGAACCTAAGAGACTATTTTCATCAATTTTGTTTGAAGTTTACTATTTTGTGAATAGTAAACATTTGTAAAACGTTTATATTTAAATTTGATATTTTTTTAAATATTAATGATCTTTAACGTGCTTCTCTCTAAAACCTATACCTATACCAAAAATATAACTCATCTAGACAACATTTTAAAGACTTCATAAGGGTAGTGGCAGTGGGGGGTTTATGGTTCAGCGGTTTGGCCAAACCGCCGGGGAACACCGCCGCCACCCCAGCGGTTTGGTCCAGAGGTATGATTCAGCGGTGATTATAACTTCGGAGGTATGGAGCGTTTGTTTGAAAAATTGGAACGTTGGGAGTACAAATGGATTAAACTTGGGAGGTATGAAAAATCTATGGTTGCCACTAAAAAGGGGTTGGGAGGTATGAAAAAAGTGTAAGTGAGGTGGAATGATGTTATTGGTGGATTTGGGAGGTATGGGTTTTTTGGGAGGCATGACTGCCACCACCCTAAGTAAAAAATATAAATCACGTGAATTGAATGAGATGGCAATAGTCACAATACGATCACCATTTAGTACAACTAGCCGGGTATCGTCGCTGCGGCGGCGATACGCTGCAATATTAGTTTACTTGCGACCAATGATATACGATAAAAGTTAGTATATTGTAATTTTGGAACCTATATTTTACTAATAACGTAATTTGTAATAATGGTTGCTATAAAAAATTAAAATATACTCTGATTTAGTTAATTATATACTCTGATTTAGTTAATTATGGCAGGTATTAAGTGTAGTAGCAAAAAAAATTGTCTACCATAATTTATGGGGTGGGTATGATAACAATGTCAAGTATATAATGCAACAAATCTTGACTCTGCGATTTAGACGCATTCGCACATTTCGTCTTTTTTCGAACTACTTACTAGACCCGTCTTTGTGGTTGAAAAATCTTGCATGACGACCGTTAAAACCATTCGTTAACTCTCTCATGTGCATGCCATATGAGGTAATGTGATTATTTTATCTATCATCTTCCACCTCCTTTCTTGTTTTCATGTCTTTTATAAATATAAATTCATAAAAATAAAAAAATAAAAAAATAATAAAAATAAAATAAAAATAAAAATCGGAATTAAAGCAATCAAAATCCGATCCACAAATTAGAACATTCATACTCAAACAACAAGTGAAACTCGTAAGTCAAACACACCCCATCTACTACCATTCAATTCATACACACACCATTTTCCACATATAACAACTAAAACTCTACGTTTTCATCCTTAATGATAATTCAGTTTTTGATTTCACGATTATTTGCATCTACAAGTTGTTGGTTTTGATTTGCCATGGCGACTGCGGTGGTGATCTGTTGTTTGTCTTACATGGTAGTGGTAATGCATGTAATCTTATTGAAAACGTCATGGTTGGACTTACATTATGTATTGGATTTTCTATTTTTATTTAGTGTTCTTGAAAAAAGTAATCATTAATTTAGGTTGTCATTTTGTTGGCTGTGGTAAAATTGTACTCCCTCCGTTCCAAAATAAATATCCAGTTTGACTTTTCAGAGTCAAACTGGTTCAACTTTGACCTTAAATATTTTTCTGTAGTATATAATACTTGATGAAACATTATACCATTGAAAAGTACACTTAAAACTCAATTCATTTATATATTTTTCATCAACTATTATATAACACCCACAAAAATAGTTAAGATCAAAGTTGAACCAGTTTGACTCTGAAAAGTCAAACTGGACACTTATTTTGGGACGGAGGGAGTATGTATTTTAATTTAGTTTTTAAAGGGTTGAAGATTTGTGTTTAGCTTTTTTTCTTTTTNTTTTTTTTTACTACGGCGGGTTAGTTGTTAGATGCTAGTTGTTAGTTGTTGGCTCGAGTTAGTGTCGCATCCTCGAGTAGAGATACCAACCGCGAGCCTCTCCTTAGGGGATAACCCCACTCCTATTCCCGATTCGCCTGATATCATTAGAGCTTGTGGTTCCCAAGTGAGGACTTCCCGGTCGGTCACCCAAACCAGTACTACTCTCACTTGGGCTTGCTTAACTACTTAAGCCTTTACCACTAGACCACAAGCCCCATGGTTTGTGTTTAGCTTTAATTTACTTGGAAAGGAAAAATAAATTTACAAATAAATGAGAGGTTCAAGATGACTATGTGTAAAAACCCAAAATGCCCTCACGATTTTAGCACGTGAGGGACCTAACGAGAAAATCTAACGGACCTTCGTGAAAAAGGACTAACGACGCGGAATTTTGCAACTACATGGATGGATCTTGCAAGAAGTTTGGAAAAATGATGAAATGTGCGAATGTGTATAAATCATAGGGACGAAATTTGTAATTAAATCAATGCAGTATGTTAGCTGAAAATATATCATTAATGATCAAGGGTAATTTAGTTATTTACTTGTGATGAATTTTCAACAAGTTTTTCATTCATTATATGTAAAAATCAAACATTCGTAATTTATTTAATTCAACCCATGAACTTGTTTTGCAACAATTTAAAATTGTCAGATCACAAACAACTACAATGCACAATCTCGTCCGTAGGAATGTAAACATATCATGCCCCAGTACTCTAACTAAATCCGAGAATATAAAGGCTGCTTAAAGGAAGAACTCTATCGAGATTATGGACCACAAATTAAAAATGATACTTCAAGTTATTATGCTAAGTTTTATAATAACTACAAATGTTATCTTTTTCAATTTTTAGTTATAATTTCTAAATAAAAAAAATAATATAATAAATTACTCTCATATACATTTAGGATCCATAGTTTCACATTATGAATGGTAAATTTAAAATATTAATTAATAATTGGGATGTGAAGTTTCAACTTAAATAATGGAGTAAATTACACCGTTGCTCTCTCAGGGCATTTCATTTTCTTGGGCTTAGTCTCAAAATTGATGAAATTACACCGACCTTCACCATTAAAAATCTCATCATCTTCATCTTTTCAAATACTCATTTATATAACATACTTATAAAAACAATAATAATCAAGAAATCATAACATTGATTATAGAAACAATTATCGTTATACATTTTACTATAACTCTCGTAACCCTGTATTTAATTAGACCTCATGTTTCTCCTCGTTTTTGGACGATAAATCGGTCTATTTCTTGTTGAACCATTTTAAACGCAAACCATCGCTAAAACAAGTTTATTTGTTGAACCAACTTGAGATTAACATCGTACATATTAACTATTTAAATTATATGGACAAAAGTTTTATCTGATCTTTTTGTTCTCCATTAATTTTGAGTGAAACCTAAAGATGCGTAACATACTTTTTGAAAATAACCAAGATACGTAACCAACTTTATATCTATTACCAGAATCACTAAAACACTTTCAAATACTTGTCAACATCGCTAATATAACTGGTTTAACCGGTAATCTCTAAATAATTTGACTAAAATACCATTGTTTTCAACCGACCATCTTCAGTCACGTACTAACATCATTATCACCAACAAAAAAAACCTCAACGAATTCATTACATATCTATCTTTAGCATAACTAGTGAGGCAAAATCTACTTTCGGTCTAAAATTTCATTTCAACAATAGTCATCATCATATAATTTAAAGTACAATATTCACATGAAAGAAATGAAACTTTTGGAAGTACGAACGTAGCTTTGAACAGTTTTAAAGAACACACGAGCACAATTAATGAGCCATGGGACCACACTACTCCAGTTTATTTTGTCGAATATATTACAGCTAGGGAGGTGCGTACAATTAATATCGTTCCTTCCTTTAGATAAACTAGGTGAAATCGGGTGGCCGGAACCCGGTGGTGGATGGCCGGAATTGGTGGAGGAAGTGGTGGTGGATGAGCGGAATCGGGAAAGATTATGAATTTTGTTTAAAAAATAAATGTAAATTCAAAAACAAATTTCAAACAAAAAGAACACAAGGGTATTTTATTCAATTCACTCAGAAAGTTAGCGATATTGACAAAATTTTGAACGTATTTTAGCGACTATGATAATAAAACTAGTTGATACCTTTGGATATCTATTTTCCTGCTTCACCCGTTGGATATGGATATGGATATGGATCGATGAATCAAAGTTAAAATGGATATGGATGATGCAAACTTATATGGATAATATAGATATAGCTTCACCCGATTCATGTATGATCCACCGTCATCCCTACTCATGTTATCGATATTGTGAGAGAGTAAAATAATGGGTCCTTTGTTTCAATTAGTGGTGGTCCTATTTTATTATTTTCTTGTTTTTAATTGGTTTAACATGGCTAACTAGAATGCTTATAGCTAGTTAGTTTAATTCAATCCAAGATGAAACTCATGACACAAATTCTCTATTCAATTCATTTGGTCAAAAAATCACATCTCTAGATATACATATTCTGAATAAAGATACAAAACAGTTTGATTTCGACACAGTTCTATTCAACTTGTATCCCGCATGAAGAAGGGTTTCTCAGCGTGTACAAAATGATATAAGATCAAAAACGCAAGGTCAGGATTAGACACTTAACTATGAACGAGTCACATATCAAACCCATGAACCAGATACTTGATTTTAGAAGTCAACCATGCCATCACTACCTTCCAGATCACTAACATTACTTACTTCTTCAAGTTCTTCATTGTCTTCTTCATCTGTTTCCATGACATCATCGCCACCCTCTTCAGGCCCTTCTTCATCGCTAAAATCTTCGAAAATAATAGGCTCCGGTGGCCCTTCTTCTTCATCAACTCCATCAACAGTCTGGACAGAAATGTGAAAGAAATTGCATGAATGACGTGAAGAACTGAAGATTGACATGTTGATGAATATTTATAGTATGTTTTTGCTTACCTTTGCGTATAGAACGTCTAGGCTACTCGAGAGTTGAACCGCGGGATTGAAAGTTGAAATACGAGATTCAATAATCTGCACACAAAAAAACGATATTATGTGTTAGATATTTTATTACGGTAAAAAAACTAACATGTATTATTGAATTGATTTATTAGTTTATAACTTTATATGCATTATATGACAACTTAGGCAAATCTTGACCTGTTTATAAACAAATGAGTCAAAATTGCAACTTATAACAGTCGGTATAGAGAGCCAACAGAGAGCCAACGATGATAAAATATCCTATACTAGGCTAGTTTTCAGCTCATTTATGAGAAGAAAAAAGATCAAACCGGATATATTTTAATGATAACGTGAAAAAAGGTGGATATATCTAGCTAGAAGTGAAACCATTAAGAAGCCGCCCATACTATGTTTAAGTACTTGTAACCTCCAAAACTGTTTTGCTTCCAAAAACATTAAAAGAACAAGGGAAATCTTGAGCAACTCCGTCTAACTGAACCTATGTCTACTATAAAAAGACAAACATTGACTCTTGCTGGAGATGGACCAACAGCAGTTTTGTTACCTGATATAATGAATTGAGAGCAATCAAAGATGCTTCTTGAGACATTATTATGCTTGCATGTTGAAGAAGTAAGCTTTTCAGCCATGGTAGTGCACAAGCTGCTACTGCACCCCTGTTAATGTAACACATTTATTCAATAATATGTTGCAAGATAATAAAAAATTCCTCGTCAGAGTTAACAACTTAGACCCCGTTTATAAAACAATGGGCCAAATTTATCCGAACTCTAGATTACAAGATTCAAAAGTTTGTAATGAAAGAGACAATTCAACCCACTAGCTTGAAAATGACTCGATTTACAATGGGTTCAGTTAACTAATATATAGTTCAAAAAAAGGACAAATGGGTAAAAGTTGATCTTTATAACCCCTACAATGTTGTTAAAAGCACCTTTAGACTTTTAATATTAATTTATTATAGTTTAGCAAACATATTTAATAAACTAACTGTTTGTTAAATTCAAAAAACAAAACATATTGTATTGGTAGGTCAAACCAACCTGACCTGGCTCGTTTCGACCACACTAAAAGATTAGCTATTTTGACTCCCATTTTGACCATAATCTATTTGTACCTTACTCAAAGATCAACAGTTTTGACCCACACTCACAAATTACCCATTATGATCAATAATTCTAATTCACGAGATTCTAAAAAACAAAAGAAAGAAAGAGAAAAAAAAAAAAAAAAAAAAAAAAAAAAAAAAAAAAAAAAAAAAAAAAAAAAAAAAAAAAAAAAAAAAAAAAAAAAAAAAAAAAAAAAAAAAAAAAAAAAAAAAAAAACCGCACCTGGATTGGATCATAGGAATGAGAGATTCAAGAAGCTTAAAGACATCCGACGGCTTCAAAAGAGAAACCGAGTTTGTGATAACCTGCAAACAAATAAAACACAATCTAGTCAGCACATTTGTATTTGATTATTAATACGTTATTCGACATTTTACTATCAAATATCACCTTTTCATTTTGTCTAAACAAGCAATCCAGCAAAAGTGAACGATCATCAGCATGCAACGCTTGTTTAAGCAGTACATGAACAGAGTCAGCACTAGGAGGCTTTGCAGGAGACGTTTCTTGTTTTTCAAGACTTCCATCTTCATTGTTGACTATATTTAAACTAGCCAATTTCTCACCCATGGTTGGTTCATCACTGTCGTTGTCGATTTGAACAGCATCCATTGGATCTCCATGATCTATATAAACATTGGTGATACAGATACTTAGACTCAGTAAAGTTAATTATAACTTTTGTGAACAGCAAAGGTGAATAAATCTAAGTTCAATACTGGAATGATCAAAAAACGATCGTGTTGCTTACCGTTTTCAGACTCCGGATCAGTTGCGGCTCGTTTCTTGCCCCGTGTGTCTTTTTGGTCTGATAGGAAGAGACAATTTTTAGCATTATACAAATTTACAAGCAAAATAACTATTAACAAATTCACTTGTCGTTTGTAGCAAAGGATCGGTATTATCTCTAATGGCTTAACGGGTCAAAAAGGTAATTTAGAAGTAGTTCAAATGGAATGGGTTGAGAGTCGCCTACAGTATAATTGTTAGCAGCTAATATGGAAACACGAGGTTTCTTGGTTTTTAGCGATCATTTGAAAAAGACAGTGTGTACCTTTTCCATCATTTACACCAATTTCTTGGATATTAACTCTTATGTTAACATCTTCCCCAGGACTAGCAAAGTCAACCGAAGTAAACTGTGGAGAATTTAACGATCCATAAACAATACCAACCGAGACTTGGTCATCACCTCCAATTGGGTTCAAATTAGCAGCTAATATGGAAACATGACGTTTCTTGGTTTTTTCGCTACCAATTAGGTCACTAGCAGATTTAGCAGCTTCAACTTTAATCTTAGTTGGAACTATATTTTCTTCAGATGAGGTTTCCACTTTCCAAACATAACCTATACCCGATTCTGAAACCGAAAGTACAAATAAAATATCTCCATCGCCATTCTTGCATTCAATGGCTAAAGGAGGATGTCTCATTGATAAAATAGGTCCAGTAGTTACTGTTTCGCTGCTTGATCCGTATTTCCACACTTGAAGATTCTTGTCACCAGCACCAGATGTGATAATTATGTTTTTATCATCCAACATAGAGATATGCTGCACTGGACCCTGAAAAAAGAAGCAACAACAAATTTGTATTGGCAAAGTTGTTGATTTCAGGGGGCGTTTGGTTGTGCATTTTTAAGGACTTTTGTAATTTGAAGTGATAATAACCAGTTCTGTGTGTTTGTGTAAACTCGCAAAAAACTGATATTTGAAATACATGCAACTGATAATCGAACAGTCACTATAATAATTTCGAAAGTTGGTAACTTACCGAATCTGTAGAAAACTTCAGTAGTTCTTCCCCGTCTTCTAAACTCAATACTCTAATCTTGGAACTTGCTGCAGCTAATATTTTATCGTCTACCATACAAGAAAACACATGTAAAACAGTGAAATATATAAATTTTAAAATACTTCATAACACCAAGATTATTCAACACTCACCAGAAAGATATACTGACGACGAGGTATATTTCTTTGAAATTCTAAATTCTTTTTGAAGTTCTCCACTTTCAGAGTTCAATTCGCATGTTGTGCCGTCGGTACTAATAGCACAAACTTTACGTCCTTTATTTGCAAAAGAGAGAGCCGCTATTCTTCTGCACACAATAATTTTCAGAACTTTAGCTAAATATCATTAAAAAATGCGGCCGTGTTAAGGTAAACATTCACATTAACCAAACAATTTTCTAACAGAAATACGAACTGCAAATAGCCAAGCAAAATAATACTATACCCATGATGGTGTCCAGAAGATTTCCACTTCATCTCGCCATCTTTAGCATTGATAGCGAAAACCTCGCCACCGTCTGTTCCCAATGCAACTAAACAAGTACTGGTTTCTTTTTTTCGCTGAGAATTAACAGATTAACAGAAAATTATACAACTATGAGATACAAAACTTAAAATGCAACGGCTTGCTGATGAAAAGCTAAATTGAGGGAAAAAAAAATACAATGCACGGTATATTACCTTCTTTCCAACAAAGCTACATGCAATACATGAGAACTGAACGTCCGAGTCTCCATCCTGCTTCCATTCTGCTAATAATTTTCCATCACTAGTGTTCCAAACCTTCAAGCATTAAAAAAAGACTTTTAATATACGACATTAACTCAACAACCATCACTCCTCTAAGTCCATGAAATGATACATATATAGGACTAGGACTCTTTGCTTAATGTTTATAAACACTCAATTTTTTTCATGCCATCCACATATACTAATCTATATGTGCTTCATAGGGTGCCAAGAATCTAGGATTTCAACAGTGAACAAGAGAAACATTTGAGTCTCCTCATTCCAAATTTATCAATGATTAGCTCTCCTAGCACGAGAACTACCCAATTATCCAAACTTTATCTTAACCTTTACCATCACAGATAAAACGTCAATTTACAAGTACACATCTACTCAAAGCTGAATATATCAATTTTATTTTCAGCTCCACGCCCAAAGATATATACATATAACCATAGGCGGAGCCATGTATTAGTGAGGGGGTGCATATGAACTCAGTCATCAGTTTTTCTTTTCGTACTAAAATGTTGCAAATTTTAGTCCAGAACCCACTTAAAAGGATTTCTGGCTCCGCCATTATAACTAAGGGGTGCATCATGTGTAACCTTGTTTGATGGTCTTATTAACTTATCCTATTAAGCTTATAAAGTTAATAAGCTCATAAGCCCAAAATTTAGCTTATGAGCTCAACAAATTTTTAATTAGCTCATAAGCCCATCAAATAAGCTTAGACAAACACCCCCTAATTCAATACTTAGACCTAACCTTTTCAAGCAGAATAAGCTTTAAATCTGAACTTCAAAACAAACAACAGTCATAAACCCGCGAAATAAGCTAACCCAAATACCCCCTTAACAAAACTATCCAGAAACCGATTATCGCAACTAATCTAATACTTTCAGCACCTACACCTAAACTAGTACCACCATTAAACTAATNCCCTTCCTTAAACTATTACCCCCATTAAACTAATACCCATATCAATATTTAGCACAAAATCCATCTTTCACAGCCTAATTAACATAAAATATAAACTTTACATCTATTACACTAATACCCACATCAAAAATATAAAAAATTTCACATAAAAATGTAAACTTTAAAATAAAGGTACTTACTTTGAGGGTATTGTCAGGGAGTATAGCAGCAAATAATTCACCGTTTGAAGTGAATGATGACGTCATTGATTTGGGTTTTACTGTTTCTTTAAAAACTGATAACCCTAAAAAAAATTGGGGCAAAAGAGAAAGAAGAAGAAGACTGGCACAAGGGTTTTTTGAGTTGAATGAAGGGTTTATGGTTTGTGGGCTGGTTGATTATTAATGGGCTTTTGTTTATTTGAGCCGAATACTTTTGGGCTGATTAAACAAGGTCTACTATTGTGGGCCTATTAATGGATGCTACTCACAATAAGATGTTATCTCTATGACTCTATCTAATACACATTATTTTGCTTAGATATAAAATTCTTAAGTAATATTAATATTTATAATACCCTTTTAAAACTTTAATTTTCCATTTAAATTTTCAAAAAAAATTGCCTTAGATAACATAACAACTTTTTAAATACTTGACTACTTAATGTTGCTTTAATTTTTTCTAAAAAGTTTTTGTCCATTTGAATTGGACCAATCTCATGTAATTAGGTGATGTTTTTTTTATTGGTATATGAGATAGAAAGACAAGGATAATTTGGGAGGCAATTTTTTTTTTCTACATACGTTATGTGTCGGTGAAATCTTCCATAACATTAAATTCTTTAAAAAAAATCATAGCTCATGTTAGGCACCGTCATGTTTTATGAAAGTTCAAAGTTTTCTACACAAGCAATTGTCCATCTTAGGCTGGGCACAGTGGCCCATGAAAAGTCAGTTGTTCGTCCCTCTCAACTGTTAGCATTTTATTTTTATATTATGAAGTGTCGGTCATTATATTCTTGAATCGTGTAATAGGTTGCGTTAGAAAGTGTTTTAGGAAGTTATATGTTCATTTATCAATTTCTAGAAAGTCTAAGGGCCAAATATGTAAAAGATCAAAAGCCCTAGACTTCACACCTATATAAGGTATTGTATAACCTCACTTTGAGGTTGGTTGATCATTTTGGAATACACATAGCTTATACTTTACACATAGTGATCCTCCCATCTCTCTCTCTCTCTCTACATCTCTCTTTCTCTCTCTAGATCTAAGGTGAACATGGTCGTGATTTAGGTTGTATACATGGTCCTACATCAACCGATATGGATATCGGTTGTCTCTAATGTGGAGACTAGTGCAAACATCGGTTGTGGAACAAAAAAAACACACAATCGGTTGATTTAACAACCGATATTAAATACATGTGTAACGTCTGAAAGTTAAATACAATCCCAAAAAAAGAAAAAACGGGTTACCGTTTGGCATATAAAAGAAAAATAATACTAACAAACTTTAAAAAAAAAAANAAAAACAAAAAAACTTTACCACTTTACATCCTATAAATACCAACATCAAACACACTTCTTAACACAGAATTTAAAACAACATTTCAAACAATTTCTCATCCATATTCACCATGTCTTAAGAGCTATTGTTTGGTTCTTCTTCTTCCGACGATGATGAAGTTATGAGTGAGTTTACGGAGTTTGTGGAGTTTGCTTGGAACGCTTATCAAGCATCCCAGCCAAAAGTTTCACGAATGTATATACCTAGGGATCATGGGGGTGCTCATAATCGTTTAGTGGTGGCACACTTCTCCGAAACTCCGCAGTTTGACGAAAGAACATTCTGTCGGCGGTTCCGAATGAGCCGATGACTATTCATACGAATTGTTCGTCAATAGGGTATTAAATAGTTACGAATGCCATAGAACAATGATATTACTACTTTTGAATTTTGAACATATTGCAACTATGAAAAACCTTTTGTATGCTACGACGTATGTACCTCTATACATTTAAACGCTCTTTTTACAATTTAGGTAAACATTAACAACTTCCTTTAAACAATCAACAAAGGTCTCCCGCGGCAGCCCCAAAACATGAGAGTTTCAAAAATGACGAAACTTATTGTTAAACATAACACAAGAAACTATTTGATCCGATCTCTTTTTGGGAATATAACCAAAACAATTAGTAACAAATTAAAAAAGTTAAGTTTAAGATGAATTAGTGCTAACAAAATCACAACTTATGGATTTATTGACCAACAAAAAATCGATCCATAATCAACATGATTAAAATAAAAAAATTAGTGCTGAACGATACGCTATGACCAATTAGATCAAGCCCGTGTGCATCGCACAGGTCTGAATAACTTGTAATAATAAAAAACAAGTCACAATAATACTAAGTAAAATCGCATATTAATTCTCAATTCTCGTTTTGAGTATGAAAATGGGCTAATAACTTGAAAATGCTTCCAAGTTGATACTTTTTATTGTTCTATGTAGCCAACTTTTTTCCCCCTGCTATTATAACACAAACATTTTGAATTTCGTCTATCGTGTGTATTTTGTGACATTTTTTTTTTTGTAAAATGACTATTTTACCTCTCAAAATTTGAAAAAAAATAACGGTAAAATGGTCACAAAATACACACAATAAACGAAATTAAAAGGTTTGTGCTATAATAGCAAATAAAATTTAAAAAAAAATGTTAGCTTCATAGAACAACATAAAATATCAAATTGCATGTATTTTCAAGTCATTATTGCTGTAAAACGCAAAAAAAATAAGAAGTAAACAATTCTAAGAGATTTTACTTAAGAATCAGTCAAAACATATTTTCCAGTAATTTTTTTATTTCGTTTTCTGCTTAAGCGATATTCAAGAGCATGATATTTTTTCTTTCAATTTATTTTATTTGTTTTTCTTTTTTCTTAAACGATATCCGATAATAAAATAAAGTCTAAGAGCATTAGCAATGGTAACGCAAGGCTGGGCGTTATGCCCACGTGGCCTGCGTTAAACTTGCGTTACCACAACGTCTCCTGCGTTAAAATTGCGTTAACCTCGGGCGTTATAACGTACGTTACCATGGTAACGCGACGTTAAGCGTGTTTCTTTTTTTTTTTCTTCCGATTTACATGATTTAAATGGTTTTTTTTTGGGTTTTGTGTGTGTGTTTCAGTGTNTATAAGAGCATTAGCAATGGTAACGCAAGGCTGGGCGTTATGCCCACGTGGCCTGCGTTAAACTTGCGTTACCACAACGTCTCCTGCGTTAAAATTGCGTTAACCTCGGGCGTTATAACGTACGTTACCATGGTAACGCGACGTTAAGCGTGTTTCTTTTTTTTTTTCTTCCGATTTACATGATTTAAATGGTTTTTTTTTGGGTTTTGTGTGTGTGTTTCAGTGTGTGTTTTGTGTGTGTTAGTGTGTGTTGCAGGTTTCCTCCGAAGAGAAGAAACATTTGCAAAGTTACAAATTTCAGTCCTTGTGGTTTCCGGTATATTAAAGTTTAGTCCTTGTGGTTTCTTGTTTAAAGTAATAACATTTTCAGTCCTTGTAGTTTTTTTTTAGTAACTAACATTTATATTTTTAGCGATTTGTTTAAATAAAATATAATTTGTTTTAATTTGTATTTTATTTAATAAGATTGAGTTATCGTTGTGGGTGTTTTTTTTAAGTTAAAGTTAAACTGTTAAAGCTGATGCGGCGCTAACGTCGCGCTGAGTTATTGAATAACTCAGTTTACCACTATGTTTGCTCTAAAAAGCGAATATTTTACTAGTTAAGTCGACCATTTAGGCCTTTAGGGTTTAACCACCATCATTCCCAAAACCCTAAAACCACCCGCCACCCACCATGAACTACCGCTTCCAAAACCTCCTTGGAGCCCCCTACCGCGGCGGCAACACCGTCATCACCTCCAACACAACCCTCATCTCCCCCATCTCCAACCGCATCTCCCTCACCAACCTCCTCAAATCCCATTCCCAAACACTCCCTTTCCAATCCTCCTCCAACATCTCCCGCATCGCCATCTCCCCCTGCGGCACTTTCCTCTTAACAGTCGACAACAACAACCGGGCCCACTTTGTCAACTTGCCACGTCGGATTGTCTTACATCGTATCACTTTCAACAAGGGTAGTGTTAAATTTGTGAAGTTTAGCCCAGATGGGAGGTTTATTGCAGTTGGGTTGGGGAAGCTGGTTCAGATATGGAGGTCTCCGGGTTTCGAAAAGAGGTTTAGTGCGTTTGAGCTTGTGAGGACTTTCGCGGGGTGTAACGGGGATGTTACGTGTGTGGATTGGTGTCCGGAGAGTAGGTATTTGTTGGTTGGGAGTAAGGATTTGACTGTGAGGCTGTTTTCGATGCGGAAAGGGGAGAAAACGGGCGGGAAAACGGAGAAAAAGGATAGGGCGTTTATGTTTCTAGGACATAGGGATGTGATCGTGGGAGCGTTTTTTGGAGTTGATAAGAGTACTAAGAAGGTTAATCATGTTTATAGTTTGTCGCGTGATGGGGCGGTTTTTGGGTGGAGTTTTAGTAAAAACGAGGAGCCGGGTACTCCGGAGCAAGAAAGTGAGGAGAATCGTAATGTGAAGAAACGGAAGACGTTGGAGGAGGATGGGAGTGCGGGTTTGTTGGATGATGTGAAATGGGAGTTAGTTAAGAAGGATTTTTTTATGCAGGCGCCTGCGAAGCTGACGGCGTGTGACTATCACAAGGGTTTGGAGTTGCTAGTGGTGGGGTTTTCGAGCGGGGTGTTTGGGTTGTATCAGATGCCGGATTTTGTTTGTATACATTTGTTGTCGATATCTAGGGAGAAGATAACGACTGCTACGTTTAATGAGCTTGGGAATTGGTTGACGTTTGGGTGTGCGAAGCTTGGGCAGTTGCTAGTTTGGGAGTGGAAATCGGAGAGTTATATATTGAAGCAACAAGGGCATTATTTTGATGTTAATACTATTGCTTATTCGCCGGATTCTCAGCTTTTGGCTACGGGTGCGGATGATAATAAAATCAAAGTAAGTTAGTCTTCTGATGTACAGTCTAATACTATAGGAATTTATTATGTCGTTGGAAAATTATTAGGTATCTAGCCTTTTTGAGTGCCATATACAACAAAATGTATTGTGTTTTAGAAATTTGTACAAACTAACCGCATTATTCTGTAATCACCAAAACCTCGCCAAATCATGATTGGTGTCGTTATGTACTCTTTTCCTAATTATTTTTAAAATTTTGCGAAAGTATGCTGAAACTATGGGGAAAAAACAAGTTTTAGTGGTTTTTGGGTGGTTTTAGAACATTGGAAGCCGCAAAATTCGTATGAATTTCTAGCGAAAGTAGTATCATTTGTTATATACACACAACATAAAATGGTTTAGAGTAATAACTTTCTCATACCATTTCTATAGAATATATATTTCATACCAGAATATAATGGTTCTATGTGTCTAATAGTACAGATGGTGATTGCTTGTTATAGGTTTGGACGGTATCATCAGGTTTCTGTTTCGTGACATTTTCTGAGCATACAAATGCAGTTACGGCACTTCATTTCATGGCTAATAACCACTGTTTACTGAGTGCATCATTAGATGGTACTGTTCGTGCATGGGATTTGTTTCGTTATCGTAATTTCAGGACGTTCACTACCCCTTCTTCTAGACAGTTTGTATCGTTAGCGTCAGATCAAAGTGGGGAAGTGATCTGTGCTGGAACACTTGATTCATTCGAGGTACTGGATTTTGATTGTGGTTTTTACACTAGTTTGACTTCTTTTGCCTAGAAAATTGACACAACATGTTCCTTTTGTTTACAGATCTTTGTTTGGTCAATGAAAACGGGGCGATTGTTAGATGTTCTTAGTGGTCATGAAGGTCCAGTTCATGGATTGATGTTTTCTCCTACAACCGTAAGTAGTTTCCAGAAGTTTTTATACGTTCCCATTTCTATGTCTACATGTATGGTTCAAGAGTGATTATTTAGATTGAAGTCTATAGTCAACTATAAAAATAACAGATCTTATTAGAGTGTTTGCATATGCTTATGCTGTTTGAAGTTGTAGTACTTAGACGATAAGATGTTTGACTGTTTGGCAAATTCTGTTCAAGTAATACTCTGTAAATAAATAAGTAAAATGGCCAAAAAACAATTTTTTGGAATGAAAGTAAAGCCGCAAAAGGCTCTCAGATATAATTAGGTAACGTGTAAGTATTTACTTTTATCATACTCTTACTATTTAAATAATCTGACCAAAAATGACATCTTTGTGAAATGAGATAATCGGCTCGCAAGTTATCAGCTGTTGGTATGAAACCCATTGTTTGACATCTAAGTAATCAGAACTCAATGTTTTTTGGTGTAATATATTTTACCAGGGTGAAACATCCCTTTTACCCAAAGTAATCAGAACTCAGAAGGCAGAACTTGTTTATGAAACTTATAAATTGATTGTAATACACAGTTTAAAAACGCAAATGTAAACACCCGCTTATATATTTGTGTATATCTGTGGCTCATGGGCTTATTATTCCTTCTTTTTTTTCATATCTGCAGGCAATTCTTGCTTCATCTTCATGGGACAGAACCGTGCGATTATGGGACGTATTTGATGGAAAAGGTTCAGTTGAAACATTCTCTCACACTCACGATGTTCTTACCGTTGTTTATCGTCCAGATGGCAAGCAATTGGCTTCCAGCACATTAGATGGTCAAATTCATTTCTGGGATCCCATCGATGGTGTGTTAATGTACACAATTGAGGGGCGTAGAGACATTGCTGGAGGACGGTTGATGACTGATCGTAGAACAGCCGCAAACTCTTCATCTGGAAAGTGTTTTACTACTTTGTCTTATTCTGCTGATGGGAATTATATATTGGCTGGCGGAAGTAGTAAATACATCTGTATGTATGATGTTGCTGACCAGGTTAGTTACTTATAAGTTGGTTATTTATAAGCTCTGTTTTATGCCAAATGGGTCAAATCAACCTCTTTAGCTATAAGGAGCATAGGTTAAACGGGCTGAAAGTTTCCCAAAGTCTTTATTTAATCCTTATCTGTTATTATTAAAAGATTTAGGATTTTAGATCATACTGCTAGTAACTGATAGACTGATAGTATTGTCGTCATGGTCTTAATTAATGCTTTAATTATGTACGTAATAAGAAGTGTATAAAAGGTGAGGTTTTTGTTAGATCATTGTAATCTACAAACTTATTTACACATATATGTTAACTGAAAGCATTATTTAATTTCAGTACATTATTTACGCACTTTTACTCATGTTACAGGTGCAGTCGGCACCATTTTGTTTATACCCTTATTTATCTGATTTCTGCTCCTAGTTTTACTTTTACTTATAATGGCTTAATTACATTCAAATTTCTGTTAGTTTATATTCCTGGCTTTAAGAATTGGAAGTATTAAAAAAACAAGTGGGTGAAAGACATAAAGATGACTACACTTGTAGATATAGTTAAAATACCAGAAATGTACAATAATGTATTGACGGTATATTACTTGAAATTTTTTTATCAAGTAAACTTTTTTCGTATTGAGGTTTAAATCTTAAACTTGTACTATACTAATGGTCAAATTCTTAAACTTATACCTGGATACGAACGGAAAGCTTACTTCTTAATAACAGCAACCCTTTTAATTAATTTGTACTCGATACATTATTATAAAGTGGTAAGTATTTTGATACATTTACAAATTTAACTATTTCATTACAATTTCACTCACTTCCTCCCTTTTTTTTTTTTTTTTTTTTTTTTTTTGATGACTTCAAAAAGACAGTTCACATGTTAATTTAACTGAATTTTTATTATTAAGCTGTTAGAATTGAAAAGTTGAACTAATAAAGCATGTAAAAGTGACACTAGAAGCGCGAAATCACGAAATTGAGGGTGAAAACTAAATGGGTGCAACTTGCACATGTCCGTACTTCTACAAATGGCTAAATTTATAGTTCGTCTTATCTAAATATGGTAAAAGTGCACATTTATGTAAATGTGTTTTCAAATTGCTATTGTCTAACAAAAAAACTCAGAAATAGTTGAATAAAAAGGGCCAAGAGTGATGAAGGACAGTATTTTAATTAAGCATGGGTGAAATGTTTTATAAGTTTACGTCTTTCAAAGCTCAAGATTTTGGCACACATCAAACAGCTCAGTATTGTTGAATTTACAGGTGTTGCTGCGAAGATTTCAAATAACCCTAAATCTTTCTTTAGACGGAGTTCTTGATGTGTTAAATTCAAAGAATATGACAGATGCTGGTCCTATGAATCTAATTGATGATGATGATAGTGATGTAGAAGATGGTGTTGATAAACAAACACGACTCAAGTCAAGTTATGATCTGCCAGGAGCAGTGACTAACCGTGGAAGGCCTATTGTTAGAACAAAATGTTTAAGAATTGCACCTACAGGCCGTAGTTGGTCTGCTGCAACTACAGAAGGTGTTTTGGTATACTCGATGGATGAAAATTTCATATTTGATCCTACAGATCTTGATATAGATGTCACACCGGAGGTAAGAAAGTTTCTTTGGTAGTATTCAATAATAACGTTTATAAGGAGCTTCCAAACACACCACTAACCTAAACATGCTAGAGAGGACGGTGTTGCTTATTCGGTGATTTTAGAATTGATTAATCTTATTTTTGTTATATTTACTTGCAGGCAGTTGAAGCTGCTCTTGGTGAAGATCAACCAAGCAGAGCTTTAATCCTTAGTTTACGGTTAAATGAAGATGCTCTAATTAAAAGATGTATCGTTGCTGTTCCTCCCGTAGACATCAGGCCTGTGGTTGCATCTGTCCCTTTTAAATATCTAAATAGATTGATTCAGGCTTTTGCAGAGCTTCTAGAAAATTGCCCGCATTTGGAATTTATTCTTCGATGGTGTCAGGTATTATATGAAGACATTGTTTTGATATTTTGTTAAACGTACAAACTGTGACCCATTTGCTTATGAATTGGTTAAGTCAATTGTGTTTTACATCTAATAGGCCAGACAGTTTAAATGAAGTAAATAGCTAAATTGGAACGAGTCAAATGGGTCAATGGGGCTGAAAGTTGCCAAAAAGTATTGTAATCTTGTCGGACAATTGACTCAATAATTCTAAATCGTACAAGTGTTTTAGGCTGGTTCAATCTAACCCATTTTACTCGTATACTTCAAATAATGTGTTTTGCACCGCTATCCATTCACTCTGATTTTTATTTTGCAGGAGCTCTCTAAATCCCATGGTCACTCGATTCAAGAAAACTCGAGAAATCTGCTTCCTGCTTTAAAGTCATTGCAGAAGGCAATTACAAGGTTACACCAAGACTTGGCAGATACATGCTCTTCCAATGAGTACTTACTTCGATATCTATGCTCTACAAGCTCCAAGGCATGAACTTATGAACACACTTTATAGCTGTAGGGAGCTTGCCAAGAGTTGTTCCCATTCTAATTTGAAACAGCAATTTTGTTACAAATAGGTGTGTATGTTTCAGATTATGCTATATTTGTTATCAAGGCGAGTTTTTTTTAATCTTTTCTTTTTATAGTAGGAAAAATGTCAATTTTGTGAGCACCATCTGTAGAATGAAACTGTGTTTGGAAACTAGTTCTTGTGGTTCTATATTGTCAGGAATTATTCATTTATTTGCATTAATCGCACATGTTCCTGTTTTCAACACATGGATATGTTGATGCGTAAGGCGACCAGATTGTGATAAGCAAAGTGACCTGTACATCATTTTCTCCAGCGTAAATCATCAATTTCTCATATAGTTGAAACTTAGGAAATTGATGAAAACAAATTTATTCTTTGTTTAAGAAACACAAATATGCATAGTTATGGTACGTTTATTTGGTTAAGAGAATTAACACGTCTTCCAAGCGTAGAGAAGGTGCCATAATCTTGCTGCAAGAAAAAAGATGGCGACAAAAGAAGTTGAGCGGTGTTGCTACTGTTGCCGTTGAGGTGGCAGGTTTGCCGTTGGCAATATCAAGCCCACGCCGTCCTACCTTAAGTGTAAGTTGGACAATGGTGTCAAGTTAGCCTATTATTCATACATATGACATTTGTACAAGAGATTTGAGGTTGAAAACTCACTAGGTATGCATTTCAGAGTAGTCGCATATAGGGCTGCAAACAGTTACAGGCACTGCCCAGTTTATTGGTTATACGATTGGCAAAAAATAGTTGAAAAATATAAATAATCTCTTGCATATGGGTAAGAATAGCGGATATAGAGCTCTTTGAAATTAAAGACATAACTCGCATTTATCTTGGTATTTAACTATGTTATTTTAAGTATATTAGAGGCAGCCTTTTTTACCATCGGGTAAGGGTCTGATCGTCCACATTCTATCTTTCCTATATCTTGCTTTCGCGAGATTAGGTATTATTGTTGTTTTATATCTCTTGAACATGTATACACATGATATCTTGTGTTTTACAAGAATGATAATGTAGCTGTTACATTACACTTATGTTGCATTGAATATATTCTCTGCCAAAGTTAGTAGATTCAGAAACAACAAATTCCCATCTGCAATCCCATAACTAAAAGATCACNTTTAATGTCATGGTAGAAAAGTTTGCAGCCTGGTATCTCTTGTTATTAAAAAAATCTCAAACACATATACCAAAATCTTGCAGCAAGAATAATATTGGCGACAAAAGAAGTTAAGGGGTGGTTTCGCTATTGTTGCTGCAAGGTGGCAGGTTAACCGTTGGCAATATCAAGCCCACGCCGTCCTACTGTAAGTGTAAGTTGGACAATGGTGTTAGTTAGCCTATTATTCCATGCATCCGACATTTTTACAAGAGATTTGAGGTTGAAAACTCACCAGGTATACATTTCGGAGTAGTCACATATAGGGCCGCAAATGGTTACAGGGACACGTCAATAGTGCTGTATACATACGAGTCAAAGATTCACCCTCGCTTAATAGAGAAACCTGCCCGTTTAATGGTTATATGTGTGGCAAAAATAGTTGAAAAAAAATACATAATCTGCATATGGGTAAGAATAGCGGATATAGAGCTCTTTGGAATTAAAAATATAACTCGCATTTATATTGGTATTTAACTATGTTATTTTAAGTATATTAGAGGCAACCTTTTTTACCATCGGGTAAGGGTCTGATCGTCCACATTCTATCTTTCCTGTATATCGCTTTCGCGAGATTAGGTATTATTGTTGTTTTATATCTCTTGAACATGTATTAATACACATGATATCTTGTGTTTTACAAGAATGATAATGTAGCTGTTACATTACACTTATGTTGCATTGCATATATTCCCTGCCAATTAGTAGATTCAGAAACAACAAATTCCCATCTACAATCCCATAACTAAAAGATCACAAGACATCCAATATCTTTATTTTACACCCAAGAAACTCAAATACAATACAATACCATACATACTCTCCATCACACTCTACTAATTAATCCCAACTCAATATATGTATTTCTCCGATTACCGTTGACCCAACTCATCCTGGTACTAGCTGCAAGAAAACGTTTATCTTGTAACGACAGTTTAGGATCCAAGCCTTGCATTTAGCCATTGACACACCTCTTCCATTTCTTTAGGAACCGTGTAATGACCAAGCCTGCAAATAAGACCAAAACATGTTAATAGACTATTAAATGGCGGTTCTTTAGTAAGATGTAAGGTAAAGGGGTTCATTTATTTAGTACCCTTCGTATGTTTTGAATGTAACGTGCCTAAATCCAGCTGAGCTCAATATTTGAGAGGACCTCTCTCCGAATGTGTATGGGACCACTTCATCACCTATAAATGGCTACGTTAAATGGTGTGATCATGCATAGAAGTGGCAAAACAATTGGGTCATAGTTAAAGAAGGGTGATAAATAGGCTTACAAGTAAATTTAAATGAAATATACTGTAAATACACTTAAATGTAATTTTCTGACTCGTTTAACCCATCTTCACTTGAGACATTTTTTAATTTACGTATTTGACCCGTTTGAGCTAAAGTGTAAACCAATTGACCCATTTCTCCAAAAACGGGTCAAAATTAGCACAAGTTTAGAATACATACTGATTCCATGACAAAGCATAATTGGCAATGAGGCAGCACGTCTAATGGCATCATGTGATCCCCCTATCGCGTTTCTCAAATTCCTGCAATACATCAATTGAATCTTTATATTTAACCTCATGTTCCCTTATCACTCTAAATTAACAACTAAAGAAAAGGATGTAGTTTAAACTTTAATGGACTATTGACTTTGACTATTCATCAAATGCTCATAAGCCTTTCTTGGTAGTCACAGTTTGGGTTATTTCAAGCCGACAAACACTCATTTATCCATGTTTTTTTAGTTACTATCGATAATTAATGTGTATGAATACATTTCAGATGATTTTTGGCCCGTTTACTTTATAGTTTAATCTCTTAGCTTAACCTGATTGGCCCACTAAACATTAACAGAATCTAAATATTTTACCGTCCACCAGGAAGCCAGCCACTCAATCCTACAATAGCTTTTAAGTTGACGGGGTAGGGGCTTCCATTTCCGTATCTTCCTTGTGCAAAACAAGTGGCAGAATAAAGTGCACATGCAGCTCCCATACTGAATCCCCCGATACCAAGATTAACTGTTAAAAAAGATAACAAAGCTATAATTACAATGAAGTTGAGCAATTCCAACAAATAACGGTAAAAAACATCCACCTATTTTGTAACCGTTAACCAAAAGGGTAATCGGTAAAGCAAAAAAAATAAATAAATAAATAAATAAATANGAAAAAGAAAAAGAAAAAAAAAAAAAAAGGATAACAACATTACCATCAGAAGGCTCGGTTGATAACAAGTTAGCTATGTGTGAAACTGAGGCATCTAAACCTTCAACATCTTTTGGACCGTCTTCTGAGAGCTCTCCCTCATCAAACCCTATTAAAGACCAAAAATTTTAACTAATTAAGTATCATTCTAGAATAAAATGATGATTTTATACTCGTTATGGTTTTAATGTTGCTATCTTACAAGCAGTGCAAGCATATCCACCAAGCACAGTCACTGGACGAGTAGGTGCAGTTGGGCATATCCACTTTATCTGCATAGCGTAATCTTATATGATAAGAAAATGCAAAGAAAGAATAGCAAAAGCAGAAAGCTTTAAGAGAAAAAAGGCGTTGTTTGGGAGCATATGCTTACATTTGGAAGAGGAAGGTTGTCCAAGAGTTGAGACCAGCTGCAGTGAGACATATAAAACTAAATAAGTACACTCCTTAAATGGGACTTTTAGGTAATGGGTAAAAATGGGATGGGTTGACCCGAAACACTAAAACTATTAACTAGTGTCTAAACTTTTGTAAACATTATAATATTTTACGAATAGTTTTTTTAAGTGAATTCTATGCATTAAAATTATACTTTCTGCAACTAACGACACATATGACCCCAGCCGACGCATTAATAAGTGATTGGGTCAAAACTCCTAGCTCCAATGCTAGGCATGATATTCGCTTTGTTTTTTGCGCAATGAAATGAGACAAGAAAGCACAAACATACAACAAAGACAAAAGACACTTACTTTGAAATGATCTCATATTGCCGGATATTATCACAACGCCGTTATAGGGGACTAAAAGTAAATAAAGTGCACATAAATAGAGGGTGTTGCAGGTTTCTTCCATCATGTCAATAAGAATAAGAATTTCATACATGTTGATGGCTTGATATCCAAAATCTCATTATTGATCTTTTTCATATTGGAGTATATTCTTTGATAGCTATGGACAATATATTTGATCAAACGATATTTAAAAGTGACAAAAAGTCATGAACTCTATAAGGAAAACATGTACGAGATTCTGCATTGATGGTTAAGTTTGATCCTTATGTTAGATCATAAAGATTACGATAAGAAAACATGATCAACTAATAAACTACATGTACGAGATTGTACCCAAAAATGCTTGTTTTGACATGTTACATAACGTGTCACGCCCATGTGTGTTGCCACCTTTAGTTACGTTGCATTAAGGATATGTGTACAAAAAGCAATATAAACAAAAATTGCACAAAATTATATCAACACTAATAATTGATTAATCTACCTCGAGCCATTATCACCAAGTCCATGCAACCAAACTACCGTTGCTTGATGCCTCCCTTTTGGCCTCACCACATACGTCCTACCAAACTCAACCGTTCTCCTAGCTGTTCTACTACCTGAAATATATAAGGAAAACACCGATATGAATCATGAAAAAACAAAAAGTTTATGTAACAAAGTATGAAAGAAATGATGAGTTTGCACTAACCAGAACCAATGGAAGCATTTGTGTAGCTCATCCTAAAAACAAAATGTACTAAAACCGATGAGGAAACACGTCCGTGTTGCAGTCACAATTTATAGGCAGAATGGGTTGTCAAAAAGAGAATATAACATGTGAAGATTCAATTATGAAAGATTACACATTGTGCCTAAAATCTGATAAAAAAAACAATGGCATCCAATAAAGAGAATCATATGCAGAAACACACAGAGCACAAAATCAAGAATTAAGGGTTGTAGTAAATTCACAAAAACATTTTGATGGAAAGAATTTATGCTTGCTAGTACAGTGGACATAAAATAAAATAAAGTGGAATCCATGTAAACATTTCATGAGAGAATATTACTTAAATATGACAAGAAACATCCTATTTGGCTATCTTTTCTCTACTTCAATCATTTATATATGTGATTCATGATGGTTTATGGGTACCCATTATCTTATATGTAAATTCGAACTTTCTTACTTACCATCATTGCTATATGTGAAAATCTGTTAACAAGAACAATCAAGCATCTGCAAATTTGTCGACGTCCTAAATTGCACTTTAAAACTAATTATAAGATTAGAATGTCTTAAGTTGCAGATAACCAGTTTAAGTGTTTGAGCATAGTGAAGTTGATTTTGATTCCGATTATTTAATTGTTTAGACATCATTTTGAATGTAAGTGGATGTTTGAGATTGCTAATTAAACCTGCGTTTGCGTTCTGAAACAATCATATAAGCAATCCTAAAGATACTCAACACAACTTATCTGTCGTTTGAAAACGCAAGATGCATTAGCAGTCTTACACTCTTACTAACCCATCCGAAAGACACCAATCGAAATTTGGCAAGCATTCAAAGTAAATAATATCACACTGCAAAAACAACATCCTAACACTATTGACTAGTCGAATACCAAAGTGTGGCCCGTTTTGTCACGTAATCTAATTATTTCATATCATATAATCAATGTCAAAGCTTAATATGAGACTCCACTGATACATTTTTTTAATTACAATAACAATCCTAAATCTACAAATTGATCTTCTTTTTAGAACTTTCAAACATACCATCATTACAATCTGCTACATTCGTTTAATACTAAGAACAATCATTTGTTTAACTACCGATGCATATAACCATATAAACTAGCAAGGCACCACTCATGGATACTTTTCCGCTCACTTTACTTAAACTGAATCCAGATTTAATCCATTTCTCACAATCTCGTGTTAAATTGACTACCCACTCTCCCTATATAACGTGTTTAAACTAACTATCCTCTCATGCATAATCGGGATCATGATAGTCTTGGACATGCTAGATTAAACGGACATGATCAAAATAGTATTGTACGGAACAGATTAAAACTCTTTAACTTTAAGATGTAGATTGAAAGCAAAACTTAAATGCCTTAAGATATACAATACCGTATGCAACATGAATAATCATGTCATCACTTTCCCATATAAACGGCTTAAGTTTAATCTTAATTGGTCGTTAAACATAAACCTGGATTTGGATTACCTCAGCTTAATTTGAAGATGTAAAGTGAATGACTAAGAAGTGCTTGTGAAAGCTTATTTGAACAGCTTACTCTTAAAATACAAAGAACTACTCCGTATATAACAATTAATAATGTATCTAAAACACAATGCACAGGATGCCAACTTACTCAAATAGGCAATATTACACGTAATTAAGCATTAGTTGATAATTGGCTCATGTAAACACTCAAGGGGTGTTTTGGTATGACATGTTTTAAGTTTATACTTGTGAGTTTCTCTCTATTAACACTTTATAAAATAGATTTAGGATCAAATGAGAAGAAATCTTAAAATGAGAAGGATGAGAAATAATTATAACAACATATTAGGGATGCATCGACTTGAATTAGATGCATCCTTAATCTTTTAGATGCATCCTTATATATTTTCTAGTTAAAAATTAGATGCATATACATATATTAGATACATTTTAGCAAGTTAGTCAAATTCTATGTATTTTTCATCCTCTACGGGTCAAATTTGTTGCAAGTACTACTTTGCATCGTTTTCGCTTCAAAATCACTTTCGAAACTAATTGGGATGCATCTAAATGAATAGAGATGCATCTAATTCAAGTCAACGCATCTCAAATATTTGGTTATAGTTATTTCTCATCATTCTCATTATAAGTTTTCTTCTCACTGGATCCCTACCCCAACCATTTGGAAGATAATTTGTATGGAGCACCAACCCATGGATCAAAAACATAATGATTACAAAAAAGTATGTGGACTTTTGTGTGTGCAAAATCCTAAACAATTTGCTTGTGAATCTCTCAAATCTTCAAATCACTTTTGTTGCTTGCCACTAACCATTATATATAACCAAGTTAGTTCATGTANGTATGCGTTCTGAAACAATCATATAAGCAATCCTAAAGATACTCAACACAACTTATCTGTCATTTGAAAACGCAAGATGCATTAGCAGTCTTACACTCTTACTAACCCATCTGAAAGACACCAATCGAAATTCGGCAAGCGTTCAAAGTAAATAATATCACGCTTCAAAAACAACATCCTAACACTATTGACTAGTCGACTACCAAAGTGTGGCCCGTTTTGTCACGTAATCTAATTATTTCATATCATATAATCAATGTCAAAGCTTAATATGAGACTCCACTGATACATTTTTTTAATTACAATAACAATCCTAAATCTACAAATTGATCTTCTTTTTAGAACTTTCAAACATACCATCATTACAATCTGCTACATTCGTTTAATACTAAGAACAATCATTTGTTTAACTACCGATGCGTATAACCATATAAACTAGCAAGGCACCACTCATGGATACTTTTCCGCTCACTTTACTTAAACTGAATCCAGATTTAATCCATTTTTCACAATCTCATGTTAAATTGACTACCCACTCTCATACATAATCGGCATCATGATAGTCTTGGACATGCTAGATTAAATGGGCATGATCAAAATAGTATTGTATGGAACAGATTCAAACTCTTTAACTTAAAATTGTAGGTTGAAAGCAAAACTAAAAGGGCTAATGGCCTCTAAATGTACTATAATTGTCATGATTTCCTTCTGTATGTATCGAACAAATTTTTTTGCTATTCTATGTATTAAACTTGCATTTTTTGGTATTTTTTGTGTATTTTATGACCATTTTGCCCCTCCTGTGTTAATAAAATGAAGGGCAAAATGGTCATAAAATAATTAAAAAAAAAATGCAACTTTAGTACATAGAATAGCAAAAAAATTTGTTCGATACATATAGAAGGAAATTATGATAACAATGATACATTATCAAGTCTACCCCAAACTAATATGCCTTAAGATATACAAGCAAGAATGCAAGATACCCACCGTATGCAACGAATATCGTGTTATCACTTTTCCATATAAACGGCTTAAGTTTAATCTTAATTGGTCATTAAACGTAAACCTCGATTTGGATTACCTCAGCTTAATTTGAAGATGTAAAGTGAATGACTAAGAAGTGCTTGTGAAAGCTTATTTGAACAGCTTACTCTTAAAATACAAAGAACTATATAACAATTAATAATGTATCTAAAACACAATGCACAAGATGTCAACTTACTCAAATAGGCAATATTACACGTAATTAAGCATTAGTTGATAATTGGCTCATGTAAACACTCAAGGGGTGTTTTGGTATGACATGTTTTAAGTTTATGAGTTTCTCTCTATTAACACTTTATAGAATAAGCATAATGTACTTATTAAAAAGTTCTTTATTTCACCAAGATACGTATAAGCAAATACGCCTTTCAGTTCACATACGCAATCACAAATAAAATCTCTAATGTGCTTATTAGTTAACACAAAACACAATAAGCTTACACAAGTATCTTAGACATAGCAGTATAAGAAAACCATTTGGAAGATAATTTGTATGGAGCACCAACCCATGGATCAAAAACATAATGATTACAAAAAAGTATGTGGACTTTTGTGTGTGCAAAATCCTAAACAATTTGCTTGTGAATCTCTCAAATCTTCAAATCACTTTTGTTGCTTGCCACTAACCATTATATATAACCAAGTTAGTTCATGTGTATGTCAAGTCATGAGGCTCATTATTATGGCTTTTGGTAATGTTAGGAACCCACGCACGAGCAACTGATCGAGCTCAATGTTNAAAAAAAAAAAAAAAAAAAAAAAAAAAAAAGTTGTGAAGGAAGTTTCCCTATTTTGAGTTTTCATATCTTTTTTTAATGAACAAAAAACGAAATTTTAATGTAAAAAAAATAAAAATAAAAGTTTGATACATAAAATTTTCAACTTGTTATATTTGATGCACAATAAAAGTGATACATATAATAAAAAAATGTTGGTTTCGAAAATGAATTTTTGATGCACAAAAAGGTGATTTACAAAATTTTTAATGCACAAACATTTCTTTTCATGATTTTTTTGCATCAAATTATACATTTATTGAAAAACTTGTTTCACAACTTTTTTATCCGCAAATATCACCTATCTTAGGATTTTTTTAGAGAATTTTTGAAGAACTTTTTATTTTTTAAAATTATTTTTACGCTTCTTATGATTTTTATTTTTTATTTTATTTTATTTTTATTTTTTAACATACCTCCCATTAGAATGCATTAATCAGGTCTCGTCTATGTAGAAGTTTTTTTTAAAAAAAAAAAAAAAAAAATGCTTTAGATACATGCAACCCTCAAAATTAACTTTAAAGTGTTTTGATTTGTGATGCTACTCACATTTCAATCACACAACTATTAGGATTTTTATGAATGAGCTAATATTGGATTCGACTTTATGAACTTAAAGGGGCATATTCTTAGTCTTGAATTTTATATGTTTATAATACTTTTTATCCAATTATTATTGTTATACAATCTACAGATAATATAGTTATTTGATACTTAATATACTTATGTGTATCATGAAAACTAACGAAAAATATGAAATTTTACAAACATGTATGACATGCTGGTTCTCTAAAGTAACTTTAAGGTTTATTTATTTATTTTATTTATTTATTTATTATTTGTTTTTTAACCATGGTTTCTGAACTTTCAGCCGGCTGATTTAAAAAAGGGAAAAGTAATCTATCAGGAACGTAAATGTAAGTTAATGACATAAAAAAGGGTATGGGATTTGATCCCTAGACTTATTACAAAGTGGACAAAATCTTGGACTATAAGTATAAATTTGTAGGGTTCTTAAAAATGCTGCTTTTAAGTATTTTGTATCATAAAAATAATCAAGTATTTATTTATTTATTCATTTATTTTTATATATTGAATAAAACCAACTGACCATTTTATCATGGTGGTCAAGACTTCCAGACTAGCTGCACCCCCACCATCAATATTGGGTGCGATTTAAATAGCTCATATATTCTCCATGTATCAACCAAGATGATACAACATAGTCCCACATTATATATAAATAAATAAATAAATAAATAAATAAATAAATAATGATATTATCTTTTGTGAGAAACTGTTTAATCTTTTAAGGCTGGTCTATTGATATAAACAAGGTTTTTATTGCCCACGCATTGCGATGGAAAATTTTTGTATGATAAAATTAAAAGTAACTATCCGATAGTATATATATCATGAATTAGGAAAATTTTTGTATGATAAAATTAAAAGTAACTGTCTGATAGTATATATATCATGAATTAGGTTTTAATTGTATAAATAAAATCGTTAAAGTAAAACATTTTAAAAGTACAAAGTTAAATGTGAACATTTTGAAATGAATAGTTAAAATGAATATGGTGAGAATAAAGCGCAATCACACATTTTAGATGTATTTTCAAAAATAGATATATCTCGCCTTAAAATTCTCTCATTTATTTAAAATATGTAGCTAAAAATTCTTCTTGTTCCTCATTTTAGTTTTTCTTCTAATGTTTTATTTGAAAACTGATACTGTATTAAGGAAACATTAACACTCAGTCTCGAGTTTTGAGTGAAGGAAAATGAAAAAGAATAGGAAAAGGAAAAGGAAAGGAAGAATTAGTTGATGTGATATGTTCTTGAGATAGAGGAGGAAAAAAAAAAGTAATAATAAATCATGTTATTAAGTGGAGGAAAAGAAAAATAATTTGTTTAAATTACATGTATACCTTAGACTTATTAAGTGGAGGAAAAAAAAACTAAGGAAGTTATGAAGGAGGTTTTTCTATTTTGAGTTTTCATATCTTTTTTTAATGAACAAAAAACAAAATTAAAAAAAAAAAAAAAAAAAAAAAAAAAAAAAAAAAAAAAAAAAAGTCAAATTGAACATCAATTAACAAAAGTTGATCAAAATTTAACTCAAATTGGACCACACACGTGTAAAAGAACTATAACTATTCTCTTTTACAAATAACATAAATAAAATATACTTCATCACCTCAAACTAATATGTTACTATATCAGTTACAACATTTTATGACACTGTATATTCTGTATTGTTGATTAGCAGCTAATAATATCATATTGCTGTGTTGCATGACTCATATTTTATATTCATCTCTATATATATAAATGGAATCAATGATATCTGTTATTATTATATCTATACATATATCTGTATTATCGGTTGTTCTACTTGTCTTAAATTACAAAAATATAAGCCTACCCAGTTTGGAAATAGTGTGATATAAAATAAGTAAATATAATAATAAAAACAATACGTTAAAGTTAGTTTATGAGACTTCTTCAAGCAGCGATAGCGGACATTGGGATATTCATTTTTCCTATTAATTTTATTAAACATAAAGAAAATAAAATAAAAGTTGAGAATAGTTTATAAATGAATTTAATGGAAAATAAAATACAAGTGGTACATGTACAAAGGTATATTGAATGACCCTTAGATAGCGTCTTTATAATAAAAAAATATCTAAAAAATGGAAAAATCTATCAGCAAAAAAAAAAAAATAAATACATATGGAGAATATTAAGTCCTCGCAACCTTTAAGGACAAATAAATATGGTGGGCACAGAAGTGTTGATTGTTTCGTATAAGTAAAGGGTATTTGTTAAGTAGGGATATCAGTAAACAGTCTAGTACATGATATCTTTCTGTCAAGTTTTGTTCCGTCGATAGAAATCAGCCATCGCATATATTGACTTCTCCAATCGCAGAAATAGGTGAAAGATAATCTCTGACTATGTGCCATTATGATTGAATCGCAGTGTTGACTTCGTGCGATCACAAAAAGCCCAGATAACATAGATGAGACCCTGTCATTGTTTGTGAGCGAGCAAAAAAACAATTGAACTAGCCATTGGCCTTATAAACATTATATCCACTATAATACCATTTTTTCGGATCTGTAAATAAACTTCTCTTCACAAATAAATACTCTGAACTTAGTATATCTGATAGGGGTTCGTTTCCAACCAATCTTCTATCATATCTGGGTGTGGGGTGCGCCGGGTTGTGGGGTGGCGGAGAGTGGGGGGGGTGGAGGGGGTGGGGGTGGAGGGGCGGCCCACAAAAATATCCTCTGATTAAAAACCATATTATACAAAACTTG